>CAUYRH010092440.1:0-12511 GCA_963574655.1 Perodicticus potto | reverse complement strand
CCCCCCCCTTTCGGGTTACATACTGATGGCTGCGCGTGTTATAAATTGCCCCCACCGGCCGGCCGTGGCAGTACCCCACCGTTTTTTTTTTTTTTTTTTTTTTTTTTTTTTGCAGTTTTTTGGCCAGGGCTGGGTTTGAATCCTCCACCTCTGGCATATGGGAATGGCACCCTACACCTTTGAGCCACAGTTGCTGCCCAGTATCCCACAGGTTTTGATAATTTGTGTCTTCATTATCATTTAGTTCCAAAAATTTGGTGATTTCCTTCTTAATCTCGTCTTTGACCTGGTTATGCATCAGCCTAAGATTATTTAGTTTCCATGACTTTGTTTGAGTATGGGGATTCCTATTGCTGTTGAGGTCAATTTTTACTCCATGGTGGTCCGAGAAGATAGAAGGAATAATTTCTATACTTTTAAATTTGCTGAGGTGAGACTTGGGTCCTAGGATATGATCTATTTTGGAGGATGACCCATGGGCTGATGAGAAGAATGTATATTCAGTTTTATTAGGGTGAAATGTTCTGTAGAGGTCTGTAAAGTCCATTTGTTCTAGGGTCAGTTTTTTTTTTTTTTTTTTTGAGACAGAGCCACAAGCTGTCACCATGGAAAGAGTGCTGTGGCATCACAGCTCACAGCAACCACCAATTCCTGGGCTCAAGCAAGTCTCCTGCCTCCGCCTCCCACGTAGCTGGGACTACAGGCACCCGCCACAACGCCCGGCCATTTTTCGGTTGCAGCTGTCATTGTTGTTTGGCGGGCCTGAGCTGGATTCGAACCCGCCAACTCAGGTGTACGTGGCTTGCGCCTTAGCCCGTTGAGCCACAGGTGCCGAGCTGAAAGGATACAATCTTTACTCATAATAATTGCATCAGATAGGAGGCATAGGTATCATCATAATATTTTATAAGTGAGGAAACTGGACATTAATGATCCTGAGACTCAGAGTTTTAGTTTCCTGATTTCCAATCCAATATACTACGTCATTCACCAGGACTACATAAATAGACTTGTACAAATAAAAAATGAAAAGAAAAAGTCTTGTGTAGATATGATCCATAGACAGGGTCTCTGCTATGGATTGCATCCTACTGGGAGTCCATTGAGGCAGTGTTTTGATAGAAACCAATGTCATTAGTCCACAACTTCCTTTATATAAATTTCCCTCACTGGCTCGCTGCCTGTGGCTCAAGTGGCTAAAGTGCCAGCTATGTACACCTGAGCTGTCAGGTTCGAATCCAGTCTGGGCCCGCCAAGCAACAATGACAGCTGCAACCAAAAAATGGCCAGGCGTTGCGTAGGGCACCTGTAGTCCCAGCTACTTGGGAGGTGGAGGCAGGAGACTCGCTTGAGCCCAGGAGTTGGAGGTTGCTGTGAGCTGTGATGCCACAGCTTTCTATCCAGGGCTCTGTCTTTTTGAGGCTCTGTCTCAAAAAAAAAAAAAAAAAATTTCCCTCACTATCAATGATCTCCAAGTGACTATTTCTAATGTTTTGAATTCCTAATGGTTTTCTCCTTGGAGTACTTGTAATTCAGGACCAAGGAAGTAAAATGTGAGTTGTTCCCTGGTTTTTGCTCTAAGAAAAATGTGTTGTTGAAATTGACTATTGTTTTTTCCTCCTACATCTCAGTGTAGAATCCTTTACTCTTCCCTTCTAATCCTCTCTTATCAAAATCAGTCCAGCTAAGGCATTTGACTTACCTTGATGGATCCCCTGCAGGGTATTCAAGTTTTTTTTTCTGTTTGCTTTTTGAGTCTAGGCAAATTGATATTAAAGAGATACTAGCACACTGCTAAACAGGAAAGGCAGACTAAGCCTTTCTCTTTGGATTAAAACATGTTGTTGGGTGACCACTCTTACTGGGTGCAGTCCTAAGCCTCAGAGGGAAGCCAATGTTCAGTGCAGGGCACAGGAACTTATTAGTTGTCCACCCAAAGGTGTCCCCTTCCCCTTCCACTAAGCAGGAAACACTAAGATTGACCTCCTTTGGCTTGGCGCCTGTGGCTCAACGGGCTAAGGCACCAGCCACGTACACCTGAGCTGGCGGGTTCGAATCCAGCCCAGGCCCGCCAAACAACAATGATGGCTGCTAACAAAACATGGCCGGGCGTTGTGGCAGGCGCCTATAGTCCCAGCTACTTGGGAGGTGGAGGCAGGAGACTCGCTTGAGCCCAGGAATTGGAGGTTGCCGTGAGCGGAGATGCCACAGCACCCTATCCAGGGTGACAGCTTGAGGCTCTGTCTCAAAAAAAAAAAAAAAAAAAAAAGATTGACCTCCTTTAACATTTTTTTCTCTATTAAATATAAGAATTTTAGCTTGGCGCCTATAGCACAGTGGTATGGCACCGGCCACATACACCCAGGCTGGCAGGTTTGAACCCAGTCTGGGCCAGCTAAACAGTGACCAATGCAACAAAAAAATAGCTGGGCATTGTGGGGGCTGCCTATAGTCCCAGCTACTTGGGAGGCTGAGGCAAGAGAATCGCTTAAGCCCAAGAGTTTGAGGTTGCTGTGAGCTGTGACGCCATGGCACTCTACCAAGAGTGATAAAGCGAAACTCTGTCTCAAAATAAATAAATAAATATAGGAATTTTGTATTAAACTATTTAGAATTGGTTGTACTGTTTTTTAGGATCCTACACTTTCTCTTTGAATTAAAACATGTTGGGTGACAACCCTTAGAACTTTTGTCAAATCATTTCTCATGGCAATCTCCTTCATCCTCATTGTCCTCCCTTTAAAAAACTGGCATCTGGTAATGATGATTTAGAAGTCATTTTTGCTGATCTCATCCCTAAGTCAGAGGAAACAGCAGGGGGTAAGTTCAGGGTCTATATAGTATATAGAATTGAGGTCTGGTTAAGGCAGCATGGTTTCTTCCATACCTGCTGGGTAAAGGAAGACGCAGAAACACTACTGGGCTCCAACACTGCTCAGGATCCCACTGACTGATAGTCAAGGCCTGCGCTCCTTTTTCCAGAAGGGTAAGATTGAGCACAACTCTACAGCTGAATTTGAAAGTGTGGATGCCATATAGGATGGGAGTCTCCCTTCACCCCATGGATCATGTTGGGGCAGGAGATTGTAGAATTGACCTTGTCCTATGTGGAAGGCAGGCACCAGCAGACACAGGGATGGGAAGCCTCTCAAAGGCCAAATTCTAATGGGCCGTAGATCACCTTGGATTAAACTATTCCATTGTCATCACAAAATAAACAGGATGGGGCGGCGCCTGTGGCTCATCGAGTAGGGCGCCGGCCCCATACACTGAAGGTGGCGGGTTCAAACCCCGCCTCGCCGAACTGCAAAACAGAAAAACAGCCGGGCGTCGTGGCGGGCGCCTGTACTCCCAGTTACTCGGGAGGCTGAGGCAAGAGAATCGCCTAAGCCCAGGAGTTGGAGGTTGCTGTGAGCTGTGTGATGCCACGGCACTCTACCGATGGCAATAAAGTGAGACTCTGTCTCTACCAAAAATAAATAAATAAATAAAATAAACAGGATGGCAGACAACCAACCAGCTTCACGCTGGTCCTCTAAGTCAATCCTGGCAACACGGCTGGCAGACAGATGTTATTATCCTTCCTTTACAGAGAGGCAAAGCCTTTTAAAGATCCTACACTCAGAACACTGCGAGGCAGGGACCCTTGAGTCCTGGCTCCGCCATCCTAAACTACTTGCTGGATTTTCCCATGTGTAGACTGCAGCAGGAAAAGGATCTGGGAGCACACATTTTAGGCCAACCCTCTCTCTCTACCCCCAAGAAGCGAAGTGACTTGTTTAAGGTCACACGGCGAGAGTATGGCAAGGGGACCAGGGGAACCCGAGACACCTCGGTCTCTTCCCTCCCTCGCTGGTTCCTGGCTGCCCCGCAGCCCTCGGGGGCTCAGGGGGAGGAGCTGAGCAGGGCCCGGGCTTTCCGGGGGCGGTCCCCAGCAGCCGCGCATTCCAGAGCCACCGAGTGCCGCGCTCCGGGAGCCGAGCCGCGCGCCCCGCAGCCCCTGCGCGCTCCCGGGCCACGTCCGGGGCGCTGGCTGGGGCTCCCCTTCCAGGCGTGGGGGCTCTTCCGGGGATCTTGAGGCGCGCCGAGCCGTCCCTGCCCCAGGAACCTTCCACAGACCGGTCGCAAGGTTTAACGGCGGCTCTGAGAACCCTGGGTGAGTGGGGCCGTCGCGTGCGGTTTGTGGGGCGCCGGCAGAGCAGAGTTCCCCGGGCTCGAGACCCAGCTGTCGGGTGGCTCCCACCCTAGGGCTCTCCCCACGCTCCTCTTTGTGCCCTCTCCTCCCTCATCCTCCCCTTCCCCACTTTTGCATTTCTTCGCCTCACTCTCCACTTCCCTTTTCTCCCGCGGTCACCCCCGAAGTTCCAGCCACCGTCTGCTCACAACCTTGGGCCTCTGGTGAGCTTGGACTGGTGGGCCCTCTTGGAGGCGACTTCCCACCGGGTTCCCCTGCCCCTGCCTTCTCGGGAAGCGGCAGCTCCTGGAGCAGACTGCCTCCCCTTGGCCCTCCAGGCCCCGCGTCAGTGAGGGCTCGGCCCCCGCCCCTGACCTGGGCGCCGCGCTGGGTTTGTTTCCCTTGCCAGCCAGGACACTGGATGCCCTGCCCCGCAGAAGGCGCCAGGAGGTTGGAGTTCCAGTGCTGGTTCTGTCACCACAAGCTGCTTCTCCATCCTGTCTCCCAGGCGTGTTTCTCCGTTTGGGAAACGGTGAATCTCTTGTCTATAGAAAGCGGAAGGGAAAGGAGAAGTGGAAAGTATCTTGGAGAAGCCTTCCTTCCAACCTTCTCCTCGGGGTTATCTGACCGTTTACCTAGGACTCAGCTGTTCCAATTGCTGGTTCTTTTCTACTCTACTCATGCTCCGCCAATTTCCGGAGGGTAGGAGCACCCCGTCTGTCCTCGTCTCTAAAGCAGCACCGGGCACAGGGCTTGCAAATAGTAGGTGCTCCATCCATGTTTACTGAGTCAAAGAATGAAAAGTGTAGGCCATAAACATCCGTACAAACGGCAAGGATTGTTCTGCTTGAGGGCCAGGCTGGGTTCATGCAGTTGCACTTGTTTCTTCCGACTAGCTCTGATCCTGCTGGCCTGGGGGCTTTTGGTTCTCCGGTTTGTCTATAGGTAGTGACGACTGAACTCCTTGAAACACCAGGCCGCAGTGGTGAAAGCTGCTCAGCCGGTCCATTATCAGAGATGCCTGGAGCTGTGATCTGCTGCACCACTGTAGTGGGCACGTGGTCGGGACAGATAGTGAATGTCTGAATGGGATGGGAGTCGGAGCAGGAAGAACAGTTCTCTGGGCGTCAGGAGACCCTCTGAGTGACCCTAGCTGAGGCATTTCCCCTCTGTGGACCTCACCTTCCCCTTCTGTAAAATGATGATGTAGAAATGGGTCAGAGACGTTTGGGGTTGAGCATGGCATGCTCTTTGGGTTATGCAGGCCACACAGCAGCCCTCTGGACACAGACAGCCCAGCTGAGCTTTAGGACATCATGTACTTTAGCAGTGACAACCTAAAAAGCCAAGAAGTATTACTCCAATCCAACAGGGACCTCTTGTTTCCAGCTGTCCTGGGGTTATGAGTCATGCTTGAAGGGTTACAAGTCATATTCCATGAAGCCTCTGACTTGGTGACCTCTCAGGACCTCAGAACTGTGGCTTCACTGCCCCAAAAGGCTAGGGAATTCCCCCTGTCTGGCAAAGCCAGTGTACCACTGAGCTGGGTGAGGTGCTGGACACGAAACAGATTAGAGACATAAGGGCTTAGAGTTGTGTCAGATACTCGGCTCTTTTTGGTGACAGACCAAGGGGTAAGAGCCATTCATGACTTTAGATGGTTTCCCACCCGTATGCTAATCTTTACTTTAAAAATGTGCTTCTGTTTCTTCTCTGTGGATTAAAACATGAATGAAGGAAATGCCTCCAGGGAACAAGAATCTTTGTGAAGGTGGTTGGTCTTACACTGTCCCTGTTGGCATTGTTATCAAAAATAGGCATATGTCTTCACACTGACAGTTTATAGGAATAAGCATTGGCATTGCCAAACCCTGCAGCCCCCAACTCTGTCCAGATAAGCTGAGTAATAGAATAATAATCAGACTTGACCTTTATTGAGTGCTTATAAAACAGGCATTATTCTAATCATCTTACATGTATTAACTTATTTAGTCTTTACCACAAACCCACTGGGGAGGGACCATCATTATGTCTGTTTTATAGATCAGGAAACTGAGGTCCAGAGAGAGTAAATAACTGACCCATGATCACATAGGAAGTGTCAGAGCTGCAGTTTGAACTCAGGCAGTCTGGTTCCAGGGTCTATCTTCTGAACTTCACTGGAATTGAAGGGGGGAGGGGGAACCAGAATTCAAGGCTTGCTTCTGTCATTTACAGGCAGGTGACCTGGAAGAAGTTAAGAGAATTTAACAGCCACTGTTATGGCTTCGGGAAGCGGCAGCTCCTCGAGCTTTCGGGGAAGTGAAATTCAGCCACTCAAAGATCACTAGGGACCCTAGTACCCTTCCAACTCACTAGGGACATAGAAGGCGAACCTTAAGAGAGAATGGAGACATTTAGCAGTAAAGACTTAGGTAGGCAGAAAGAGAAACAGGAGAGAATTATAATTGCTTGGGGTATTGAACAATGGCAAGCCAGATCCAGTGACTAAACTGTACTTTGAATTGCTTAGTTATGTATAGATAGAGTTTATTTTATTGATTTGGACTCTGACTGGCTGATTGGGTGTATGACTTGCTAGAGACCTATTACATAGGATCAGGGAAAATGAAATAGAAGATGGAGAATAAGAGACAGAGAAACTAAACTGGGGTCCTCAAATCAGTTTTAATTAATGATGACATGTACCTGGCACATATGTCACTACTCCTAAACCCCTGCCTTAGGCCAATGTTGACAATTAGTACTTTGCACCTTCCCCTGGAATTCCTGACTCAATGCTCTGGACAGCCTCTACCCATGACTCCTAGAACTATCTTGCCATCACAGACATCTCACCTTATTCCTCTGGGTATGGTCCATGAAGTAGCAAGTAGGGAATCAGAAGACTTTTCTGTTTGAGCACCCTTGTGGTACCTTAGGAAACACCTTAGGGCTTTTTAAAGATTAATTTTCTCTTCCCTTCACTATTTCTGTTTTTTCTTGAGCTGTGTATAAGGCTGTAGGGGAGGTAGGATGTCAGGAGAGGAGTCAGTCTTTGAGAGCTGGCCAGACCCTTAGAGATCACCTTGACATCCTTTCCAATTGACAGATAAGAAAACAGGTTCAGTTGAGAAGAATGACTTACCTAGGATCATACAATGATTTTGTCTCTTCCCTTCCCTTTTCTTCCGATCATACAATGATTTTGTCTCTTCCCTTCCCTTTTCTTCCCTTCCTTCCTTTTTTTTTGAGATAGAGTCTTAACTCTTTCGACCTGGGTAAAGTGTCATGGCACCATAGCTCATACAACTTCAAATTCTTGAGCAATCTTCTTGCCTCAGCCTCCTGAATAGCTGGGACTACAGGTGTGTGCCACAATGCCCAGCCAGTTTTTCTATTTTTAGTGGAGACAGGAGTCTCACTCTTGCTTAGGCTGGTCTCGAACTCCTGAGCTCAAGCAATCCACTATCTCAGCCTCCCAGAGTGCTAGGATTACAGGCGTGAGCCACCACAGCTGGCCAATGTATTTGTTTTCTAATGCCACTGTAACAAGTTATCACAAATTTATTGGCTTAACAAGACCCCCACAGATCAGAAGTTCAGTATGGTGGGTCTCAAGAGAATAAACTCGAGATCTCATCAGGATGCTTTTCTTTTTGGAGGCTCTAGGGGAGGATCAGTTTCCTACTTATATGAGCTGTTCACAGATTTCAATTGCTGTGGTTTTAAGACTAAGGTCACCATTTTCTTGCTGGCTGTAAACTGAGTGCCAGTCCTTGTTTTTGGAGGTTACTGCATTCCTTGGCTCAGGGCTCCCTTCCATCTTCAAAACCAGCACCAGCAAATCAAGTCTTTGTCATGTTACATTTCTCTGACCCACTCCTCTGCCTTTCTCTTCACTTTTCAAGGCTCCTGTGGTTAGGTTGGGCTCCCCAGGATATCCAGGATATTTGCCCCATCTCAGATTCCTTACCTTTAGTCTCATCTGCAAAGTCCATTTTGCCTGTGTTCTCTTGGCTTCACCCTCTGAATCATGCTTCCTTTTTTGTATTCAAGAATCTGGGTTTGGCACAGTGACTTAACACCTGTAATCTTAACTTTGAGAGGTTCAGGTGGGAGGATCACTTAAGGCCAGGAGTTTGACACTAGTTTGGGCAATGTAGCAAGACCTCTATCTCTACAAAAAAAAGAAGATAAAACAATTAACTGGGCATGGTGGCATGCATCTGTAATCCTAGCTACTGGAGATGCTGAGACAGAAGGATCATTTGAGCCCAGAAGTTTGAGGTTGCAGTGAGCTATGATCATACCACTGCATTCCAACCCAGGTGACAGAGTAAGACTCTATCTCAAAAAAGAAAAAAAAAGATTCTGGGGGCCAGGTTTGGTGGTGGGAGGGCATTATTCTGCCTTCTGTACATAGGAGGCCCACTTTGGAAGAGTGACTTGCTCAGGATCACATAATGAGTCAGGGGACTAGCACCCTGACTCTTGTGGCGCTATCATAGATCCTCCCTCCCACCCCCCGCAGTGCCTCTCGTGGAGAGTCTCCTTGTTAGCCCAGCACACACCAGACACTTAGTTACTGGCAAATAGCAATGATGGATGGTAGTGGCTTAAACAGGATGCTGTGGATTTGGCCTGGGTTTTCTTCTCTGCTGGCTGTCTGTTGGTTTCCAAGACTCTGTGATTGGCTCAGTCAGATAGTACGTGCAGTCTTGAATAGCTCTGGCTAGGCTCTGATCTCTTCAAAATATCCTAGTGTTTTTCCATTTTTCTAGCCACAGAGGAGCAGATAGAAAGTCAGGCAGGGAATAAGTATTTAGCTTGTTAAGAATTTTGGACAGACAGGGGCCAGTTGGGGTGAAACAAGAACAGAGTGCTCCTTAGAGGCCTCAGGCCATCAAAGAAAGCCCTAGAATTTGATTCATTCTGTATTTTTGATAGTTGCATGTCCTGTCCATTCCTTCCCCTGTCTCCTTTGTTTGGAACAGAGGTCCCTGGTAGAAGGACTCCATGCTGGGTTGGTGAATGTTTGAGGTTACAGAAGAAGAGAAGAACTATTTCTAAGAGTAAATGTTGAAAGGGGTTCGGGGGTGTACTCAGAAACAAGACCAGAAGTTCAGGCCAAGTTTAATGAAAGGGACTGAGACCCGCTGGGGCAAAGATGGCAGGTGCAATGAGGATAGTTGTAGGCTTGTTTATGTAATGGGACAGGGGAGGAAGATTTCACAGGTTGCTGGAGGCTTTGACACATAGGGTCTTTCCAGTGGAACTCTGGGGGTGGGGCCAGGTAGACCTTTTGTTCTAGGAGGGATGGTGAGCGAAGGGGTTAGGCCCCTAATAAATGTGAGGTTGGGATGTCCTTCTCATATTAAACTTGGCATGGGATACCTGTTTTATTGGCCCCCCGTTCTCTTCTAAGAACAGATAAAGAAAGGTTCAGACCTTGGGTAACAACTACTCCCCTACCACTCCTAACTCAGTGCCAAGCTCTTGAGCACAGGGTGTCAAAACTCAAATTTGAACCTGCCAGCCCGAGCAAGTCAACAAGAGGGAATCCTGGAGGACTTTATTCCGAAAGGCCAGTACTCCTCTACCCGATATGTACAGGGTGGGTTGGGAATGTTAGAGGGCCCTATAATCCTTCCTGAATGTACAGAGAAGCCAGAAAATGATAAAACTAGAGGATGCCATTTTATTTTGGAGATAAGAGTTTAACTTTTAGGGTCACTGGGACTTCTGCTGGGGTGTGGATTCTTTCTGGACCTCCTCTGCCAATTAGGTTCCATGAGTTGAGCTCACATCGGAAGTACCCACTCTTCCTATGCTCCTTTCTTCACTGATCTTATTACGTTTATTGGCACTTATGAAGTGCCAGGCCTTGTGATAAACAAGAGATGAGACTTCTGCTGTCCTTGTGCTTGGATTTCAGGGGACAAAGGAACAAGTTTTTAGCCTGTTAGGGAAAAAAGCTGGGAAAAACAAATAAGCAACAAATGAGGCAATTTTAGATTGTGAAAAGTATATGAAGAAAATAAAACAAGATAAGAATGGTAGTTTAACAGGGTGGGGCTGGAAAGACTTTTCTGAAGGGCAACATTTAGATTAAGGTCATGAACACTGAGAATGAACTGAGAAGGAAAGAACTTCCTAAGAGAAGAGCAAGCACAAAGGTCATCAAGTGGATCAGCTCTGGGGACACAGGTCATTAGGTGTTTGGGGTGGCCTTTGCAGGGCCCTTCTTGGAACTTGAGCTGTCCTCTCTGCCTGGCCTAAATGTTCCGTTCTTCCCTGATACTCTAAGCATCTACTTCTGAGGGTAGAGCCTTAGGAAGGGGTCCTGCAAGGGAGAGGATGCTGGCAAATCCTTAGTCTTTTTTCTTTCTTTCTTTCTTTATTCCTGGGACAATGCTTAAGGATGAAAAATCCTGAGTCTTGTGCCCTGGGAACCACCAGCCTTCCTGTTCACTTTCCGCAAGATGCTTATAGAGTCACGCATCTATCTTCACATGCCCCCAGCAACAGTGACTCAGAGCTGGTTCTAGCTGCCTCCTCTCTGGCCTCTGTGTCAGTGGAAAGGAAGCAGCAGCAAATGTCTGCTCAGAGCTCTGGCAGTGCTGGACTAAGGCCACACCTGCAGAAAACCACCTGCCTCGATGTGCCTTTTCTCCCACTTTGGGATAAGTAAGCTTGCCTGCCAGCAGGAAGTCATTTCTTTTATTGCCTTCTTCCTCAGTGAACTCCTTGGCAGTAAAACCGGTTGGATAACCATTGGAAAGCTCTCAAAAGTTAACTGTTAGCTGTGGCTCAAAAGTGGAGGGTGTGCATTTCCGGTGGAAGATAAAAGCTGGGGATAGACTATCATCAAAGACTATTTGGTTATGAAATGTATCACTGCGGTTTGCTATATTAGCAGTCACAGCACTTGAACGGCAGGGCCTGTGAACTCTTAGGAACTGTGCTGTGTTTACTACTTCAGTCTAACTTCTGTGAAGCCCTTACTGTGTACCAGGCATCATCCTAAGTGCTTGATGTGCCTTAACTCATTTCACTTCCACGGCATCCCAACAGGGTAGTTACTATTATTAGTTGTTATTCCCACTTTACAAATGCAGAAGGGAAACTGAAGGTCAAAGAGCTTAAGCCTCTTGCCAGAGCCAACATTTACTCACATCACACCAGGTATCTCGTCACCTCTGGGCTTTATTGATGAGGTCTACTCTGCCTTTCCCTTCCTCTCATCCTTTTGAAATCCAGCTTATCCTTTAAAGCTCATATCAAGGTTCTTTTCTCTGTAATAATATTTTTACTTAGACAAAAACAAAGCAATGAGGATTGATGTCTTTCTGAGCATCTGTTATGTTCTGGGATTCTTTACATGTTGTCTTACTTTATCCTGTCTATAAGACGCTGCAATGTAGTGCAGCATTCCTATTTTACAGATGAAAACACTGAGGTTTAGAGTTTTTTGGGGTTTTTTTTGAGACAGAGTCTCACTTTGTCACCCTCACAGCAACCTCCAACTCTTGGGCTTAAGCAATTGTCTTGCCTCAGCTTCCCAAGTAGCTGGGACTGCAGGTGCTTGCCACAGTGCCCAGCTATTTTTTTGTTGCAGTTGTCATTGTTGTTTAGCAGGCCCAGGCTGGGTTCGAACCCGCCAGCCTTGGTGTATGTGGCTGGTGCCATAACCACTGTGCTACGGCCGCTGAGCCAACCGTGCAGTGGTTCTCAACATGTGGGTCGTGACCTCTTTTTAACAATGAAAAATAAATGGTGACATTAGGAAGATTGAGAACCACTGGTTTAGAGATTTTTAAATAACTTGTCCAAAGCATTGTCTAATAAGGATGGACGGTGAGATTCACATCAAAATCCTCAACTCCAAAGTCCATTCTCTTTCTACTTCTTTCCTCTTCTCTGACGGCAAGTGGTATGTACCTTTAGTGTAGTACGTCTCTGTTTAGTACTGGGATTAGTCATTATGATTATGTCTTTGTCTTCCAAAAGAAAACGAGCTTCTTAAAGGCAAACGCTGTAGGCTCAGCGCCTGTGGCTCAACAGGCTAAGGCGCCAGCCATGTACACCTGAGCTGGCGGGTTCGAATCTGGCCTGGGCCCGCCAAACAACAATGACAGCTGCAACCAAAAAATGGCCGGGCGTTGTGGCGGGTGCCTGTAGTCCCAGCTATTGGGAGGCAGAGGCAGTAGACTCGCTTGAGCCCAGGAATTGGAGGTTGCTGTGAGCTGTGATGCCACGGCACTCTCTCCAGGGTGACGGCTTGAGGCTCTGTCTCAAAAAAAAAAAAAAAAAAAAGGCAAACGCTGTATTTTATTAATCCCTATCTCAACGTTC
>CAUYRH010092439.1:0-50876 GCA_963574655.1 Perodicticus potto | reverse complement strand
TCATATGAGTGTGTAGGTGGTTATACATTGATTTCATAGTAGTATTAAGTACATTGGATACTTTTCCCCCCATTCTTGAGATACTTTACTAAGACGAATATGTTCCAGCTCCATCCAGGTAAACAAAAAAGATGTGAAGTCTTCTTCTTTTTTTTATGTCTGCATAGTATTCCATGGTGTACATATACCACAAATTGTTAATCCATTCATGGGTTGAGGGGCACTTGGGCTGTTTCCATGTCTTGGCTATTATGAATTGGGCTGCAATAAACATTCTGGTGCAAATGTCTTTGATGTAAAATAATTTTTGATCATCTGGGTATATACCTAGTGGAGGAATTGCAGGATTGAATGGTAGGTCTACTTTTAGTTCCTTGAGTGTTCTCTAAACTTCTTTCCAAAAAGGTCGTATTAGCTTGCATTTCCACCAGCAGCATAGAGGCATTCCCTTCTTTCGGCATCCACACCAACATCTGTAGTTTTGGGATTTTGTGATGTGGGCTAATCTTACTGGAGTTAGATGATATCTCAAAGTGGTTTTGATTTGCATTTCTCTGATCATTAAGGATGATGAGCATCTTTTCACGTATTTGTAGGCCGTGCGCCTGTCTTCATCAGAGAAGCGTCTGTTCAAGTCTCTTGCCCACATAGAAATGGGGTTATTTATTCTTTTCTTATTTTTTTAAATTTTATCAAAAAGCCTTTTATTTACTTCTAACTGATGCTACTCCCATAGATTCCAATTTGACTGATCTGGAGTATGACCCAGACATATTGTTCTTTTCTTATTGATTAGTTTGAGTTCTCTATAGATCCTAGTTATCAGACCTTTGTCGGAAGCATAACTGCAAAAATCTTCTCCCATTCTGAAGGTTGTCTGTTTGCTTTACTTCCTGTGCTCTTGGCTGTGCAAAAGCTTTTTAGTTTGATCAGATCCCAGTAATGGATTTTTGGTTTTGCTTCAGTTGCCTGGTCCTTCTCATAAAATATTCTCCCAGGCCGATTTCTTCAAGTGTTTTCCCTGCATTCTCTTCTAGTATTTTTAGAGTTTCATGTCTTAAGTTTAAATCTTTTATCCAGTGAGAATCAATTTTTGTTAATGGTGAAAGGTGGGGGGTCCAGTTTCAGTCTTCTGCAGGTTGCCATCCAGTTCAGCCAGCACCATTTGTTAAATAGGGAGTCTTTCCCCCACTGAATATTTTTGATAGGTTTGTTGAAGATCAAATGGCGATAAGTAGTGGGGTTCATCTCCTGGTTCTCTATTCTGTTCCAAAAATCTACCTCTCTGTTTTTGTGCCAGTACCATCATACGTTGATCACTATAGATTTATAGTATAGCCTGAAGTCTGGTAATGTGATACCTCCTGATTTGTTCTTATTTATTAGTAATGTGTTTGCTATTTGAGGTTTTTTCTGATTCCATATAAAACAAAGTACTAGTTTTTCAAGTTCTTTAAAGTATGACAATGGTGCTTTCATAGGGATTGCATTAAATCTGTAAATTGCTTTGGGTAGTATGGACATTTTAACAATGTTGATTCTCCCAGCCATGAGCATGGTATGTTTTTCCATTTGTTAACATCTTCAGCTATTTCTTTTCAGAGTTTCATAGTTCTCCTTATAGAGGTCTTTCACGTCCTTTGTTAGGTAAATTCCCAGATATTTTATCTTCTTTAGCACTATTGTAAAAGGAATAGAGTCCTTGATTGTTTTTTCAGCTTGACTATTGGTGGCGTACATAAAAGCCACTAACTTGTAAGTATTGATTTTGTATCCTGAGATGCCGCTGTATTCCTTGATCACTTCTAAGAGTTTTGAAGCTGAGTCCCTAGGATTTTCCAGGAATAGGATCATATCATCAGCGAAGAGTGAGAGTTTGATCTCCTCTGACCCTATTTGGGTACACTTGATCACCTTCTCTTGCCTGATTGTGATAGCTAAGACTTCCATTACTATGTTGAATAGCAGTGGAGACAGTGGGCATCCTTGCCTCATTCCTGATCTGCGTGGAAATGTTTTCAATTTTACACTATTCAATATGATATTGGCTGTGCGTTTGCTGTAGATGGCCTCTATTAGTTTAAGAAATGTCACTTCTATGCCTATTTTCTTAAGAATTATGATCATGAAAGGATGCTGGATATTATCAAAGGCTTTTTCTGCATCAATTGAGAGAATCATATGGTCTTTGGTTTTTATTTTATTGATGTGATGTATTATTTTTATAGATTTGCATATGTTGAAACAACCCTGTAACCCTGGAATAAAATTAACTTGATCATAGTATATATATTTTTTGATGTGTTGTTGAATTCTGTTTGCTAAGATCTTATTGAATATTTTTGCATCGATATTCATTAATGATATAGGTCTATAATTTTCTTTCTTTGTTGGACCCATTCCTGGTTTGGAGATCAGGGTGATAATTGCTTCATAGAATGTGTTGGGAAATATTCCTTCTTTTTCTATGCTTTGGAAAATGTTGTATAATATACTAGTTCCTCTTGAAAGATTTGATAGAATTTGAATGTGAAGCCATCTGGTCCTGGACTTTTCTTTTGAGGGAGATTTCGTGTTGTTGATGCTATTTCAGTGGCTGATATAGGTCTATTCAAGGTTTCTAATTCTTTATGGTTGAGTCTAGGAAGGTGGCATGCTTCCAGGTATTGGTCCATTTCCTTCAGATTTTCATATTTCTGGGAATAGAGATTTTGTAGTAATCTTTGAGGATTTTTTTGAATTTTTGAAGGGTGTGTTGTTATTTCTCCTTTATAATTTCTGATAGACAATATTAGAGATTTTACTTTTCTGTTTCTGGTTAAGTTGGCCAAAGGTTTATCAATTTTGTTAATCTTTTCAAAAAATCAACTGTTTGTTTCATTGATCTTCTGAACGATTCATTTGTTTTCAATTTCATTTAATTCTGCCCTGATTTTGGTTATTTCTTTTCTTCTGCTGGCTTTGGGGTTGTACTGTTCTTCCTTTTCCAATTGCTTGAGATGATCCATTAAGTTGTTGGCTAGATTATATTTAAGTGATTGGTAACCGTTATGTCATTTAATTATGACATTAACCACATTTGAGGTAGATGCTATGATAATCTTCACTTTACAGATGAAGGAATCAAGGTCCTGAGGTTAAGACACCACCTGCTTCTGGTTTTCCTCTTTTTTTTTTTTTTTTTTTTTTTTGTAGAGACAGAGTCTCACTTTTTCACCCTCCGTAGAGTGCCCTGGTATCACACAGCTCACAGCAACCTCCAACTCCTGGGCTTAGGTGATTCTCTTGCCTCAGCCTCCCTGGTAGCTGGGACTACAGGTGCCTGCCACAATGCCCGGCTATTTTTTTGTTTTGCAGTTTGGCCCAGGCCTGATTTGAACCTGCCACCTTTGGTATTCCTGGTTCTCCTCTTATCTGATTGTTCTGGCTCAGTGTTTTCATTTGGGTACTCTTCTTACACCTCCCTTTTATATGTCTATGTTCTGAAGCTCTGAAGAGCTGATGCAATCAGATTAAAAAAAACCTTAAGAGGTTAATAAGCCAAAACTAAGAGAGCAAAATTAATAAAACTCACTTGAAGCTCCCATGCTGAACTCCTTTGACTAAAGAACAATAGTATAAGTTGGTGGACAGGCTTAGGGTTTGGCTGCTTGTGAGGTCAATGTGTACTGCTAGTGTGATAAGCTGCGCACGCTCAACTTCATGCTAAGCCCTACGTTGCACTGGTCCTGCACTAATCTCAATCCACTCTGAACAGAGCAGAAGGGTTGTGATTGTTTGGGGTGCCTTGTGTTAGAGGGATTTAATTTTAGGAGATTATATCCAGAGAAGAATAACCAAGAAAATCTTTTCAGGGTCATTTCCAACTGAGGAACTGACTGGAGAACATTTTATAATCAAGTATGGGCACTTGAAAACATGTCATATGAGAGAAAATCAGAGAAACTGATGATGTTTAGGACCAGAAGAGTTGGACAATCTCAAGAGTAGAATAGTAACAATCGTTATGCAGTTATTGTGTGCTAAGCATTTAATTGTCACCAGAATCCTGTGAGACAGGTATTACTAGAGGCCTTGAACAGATTATGCAGAGGTTAGCCACCTGTTCAAGGACATATAACTAGAAAGTATTAAACTGAGGATATGAACTCCAAAGCTTGGACTCTTACTCATAGTGGTACTTGGCATCCTCTAACCAGGGCCCATGAGTAACTGCTTTAGGAAGATCAGGTTTTTTTTTCTTTTTTTTCTTTTTTATAGAGACAGAGTCTCACTTTATTACCCTTGGTAGAGTGCCATGGCATCACACAGCTCACAGCAACCTCCAACTCCTGGGCTTAGGTGGTTCTCTTGCCTCAGCCTCCCGAGTAGCTGGGACTACAGGCACCTGCTACAACGCTCGGCTATTTTTCTGTTTTGCAGTTCTGCCGAGGCCGGGTTTGAACCCGCCACCTTCGGTATATGGGGCCGGTGCCCTACTCAATGTGCCACAGGTGCCGCCCAAGGTTTTGTTTTTTATATGAAAGACCTTTCTATTGATGAATGTGTCCAGAATCTGGTAATGAGGAGATGTCCAAGAACTGCCAGAACTACATGATGATCTTCTGGTACAAGCAGTTAAGCTTTAAATAGGTGAACAGGAAAATTCCATTAGGGTCTTTTCTAATTCTAAGGCTCTGGGTGAGTGTTCTACACTCAGAAACTTTTCTTCTGAATCATGAAGTTTTACTGTAGAACAGAAATCCTATTGATTCATCTTACATGCCTGACATAGTCATGATAAATAAGCCATTGTTCTCATAGAAATTTTCAAATAAAACGAGATGGTTAGGGGACTTTGTCCCTTTTGCTGTTATTGTTAGGCAGAAGGAAAACCTCTTCCTATTTCCCATGGCTGAGGATGAGAGAAAGAAAAGAAAAAGAGGGATGATCTATAAAACACTGTGCCTGGCCTCCACAAAGAAAAGTCTTCACTATTGCTTTCTGTTCAAAGCCTTCTGTCTAGGAGGTAGCAAATCTGAAAATCTCAAATGCCAGGCTGCCTTGATGAAGAGTAGATGGCCATATCTGGGGGGAACCATGTGAGAAATAAAAGTGCTAACACAAACAGAAATCCTGTTGTGCTTTGAAGCCCAACATAAGTTGCAAATAAGTGATCTTTTCTTAGCTTAATGGCTAGAATCTAGCTGAATGTTAATTACCAGTCAGTTGATTCTGAGGAATGCGTCTTTGTGTATTGGGAAATTATAAAATGCTTTTCCAGCCCTTTCCCTTGATGATAGATCTTGACATCATGACCTGTCCTTTCTTCTGAAAGGATTATCTCGAATACATGCCTTTTGTGCAGGATGTAAGGAATAGGGCATTGCATGAACAAAGAAGAGAACCATGGTGCACTCTACACGTCCTAGAGGAGGGTCAGCCCAAGCCCCGCTCTACCAAGTTTATGTCCTTGCCTCATGAGTCAATGTAAGTGAGAATATAATTTTATTTGAACACTAACAACTCCGAAGAAAAGGGCTTATCCATTGAAGTTAGTGTGCCTAGAAAATATTCCAGAATTTTCAGTTGGGACGACTCACTCTCCACATAGGATCTATGATTGTGTTTTGCAATTGCCTTCTCTGTCAGCATAAAC
Organism: Perodicticus potto; assembly: GCA_963574655.1. Taxonomy (NCBI): domain Eukaryota; kingdom Metazoa; phylum Chordata; class Mammalia; order Primates; family Lorisidae; genus Perodicticus; species Perodicticus potto. The sequence goes on along the minus strand of CAUYRH010092439.1, from coordinate 45,238 downwards.
TGAATTCTTATCTTGGAAGCACTTGCCCAGCTCCTGAGGCCAACTCTAAATGGGATAACCTTGGAAATGGGGGTAGTACATTGCTCCCCTGTTGGTTAAATTCTTTCTTTCTTTCTTTCTTTCTTTCTTTCTTTTCTTTCTTTTCTTTCTTTTCTTTCTTTTCTTTCTTTTCTTTCTTTTCTTTCTTTTCTTTCTTTTCTTTCTTTTCTTTCTTTTCTTTCTTTTCTTTCTTTCTTTCTTTCTTTCTTTCTTTCTTTCTTTCTTTCTTTCTTTCTTTCTTTCTTTCTTTCCTTTCTCTCTCTCTCTCTCTCTCTCTCTCTCTCTCTTTTTAAAGACAGAATCTCACTCTGTTGCCCTGAGTAGGGTGCCATGGCACTCATAACTCATCATAGCTCACAGAAACTTCAAACTGTTGAGCTTAAGCAATCGTCTTGCCTCAGCCTTCTGAGTAATTGGAAGTACAGGTGTGGGCCACCATGCCAGGCTAGTTTTTCTATTTTTAGTAGTGACAGGGTCTCACTCTTGCTCAGGCTGGTCTCTAACTCCTGAGCTCAAGCAATCCCCCACCTTGGCCTCCCAGAATGCTTTGATTATAGGTGTGATCCACAGTGCCTGGACAGTTAAATTCTTGAAAAGGAATAGTGTGGACCTGAAAAGGAAAAAGAGTACAGACTATTTGTAAAAATTGTGAACAGAGTCTGTTGGGAATGAATTCTGAAGTAAGGACAAGATGATCTCAGATGTTTATTTTTTACCATCTTTTGCTTCCTTAGACCTCATGTTACATAAGGCACCTCAAAGCTTGGGAAATTGCCTTGAGGACATTTTGCATAATGTGCTAAGAAAAATCAGAATTGGTAGGTATTAGTAGCACAAAAATAAAACTGCCAGTTGCTGAAATGGTTATGTGAAATCTGTCTAGAATTGTGATGAAAAATTGATCGAAAACTTAAATTTTCTTGGTGAAATTTAGATTTGTAAAATTGTTATCCATCAAAAAGGGAATTGGTAGAAATAATGGTAAAGATTCCTAATAGCTAAACTATGATCGGTAAAAATATCGAGATAGATAAAAAACAAAATCTAGTTGATACATTGAATTCCTAGTTAAGAATTTATATGGAAAGCCATCTTGACTCATGAACATTTTAATAAAATAAAAAAGAAAACATTGAGTGGGCAGCACCTGTCGCTCAAGGAGTAGGGCGCCAGCTCCATATACTGGAGGTGGCGGGTTCAAGCCCAGCCCCAACCAAAACTGCAAAAAAACAAAAAAATCATTGAGAAATGGTTTAACCGTTTTTCTATAGAGCGCTGGTCCCCAACTTTTTTGGCATCAAGGACCAATTTCATGGAAAACAATTTTTCATGGACTCAGATCATCAGATATTAGATTCTCGTAAAGGGGGCACAAGCCTGTTGCTTGCAGGCACTGTTTATAGAGCTCTCGTGAAAATGTAAGGCTGCTCTTACAGGAGGCAGAGCTCAGGCAATGATGCGAGTGCTGGGGAGAAGCTGTAAGTACAGATGGAGCTTCCCTCTATTGCTTGCCTACCGCTCACCTCCTGCCGCGTAGCCTGGTTCCTAACAGGCCATAGACTGTTCTGGGTCTACAGCCTGGGGGCTGGGGACTATAGCTACAGAGAATTGATCAAGAATCTTTTTAATCTAATGAATATTACCCTGGAATTAGTATTCATATAATTCTGATGAAAATGTTTCTGTTTTTAAATATAGATGGATAATACCATCAGAGTCGAACCCCAGAGTTTTGTGGTTTTTTTGCAGTTTTGGCCAGGGCCAGGCTTGAACCCACCTGTATATGCAGCTGGCACCCTACTCCTTGAGGCACAGGTGCCACGCCTGAGCCCCAGAGTTTTAAAACGTCACTGGGTTGAATACAGAGTCAAAATATCTTGCGCCTTTTAGCTCTGTATAAAAAAGTTCCTATGTCATTTTGAAAGGGAGGGAGATGAGAGAATTGTAGATTTCAAGCTTTTTAAAAACTTATCTCTGTGCCTTAAGCCATTGGCTGTGTTTACAGAGAAAAGACCTTAAATCTTCCAGGAGGAGCTCAGTTATCAGGACACCACCAAATAACGTTCATGAAGGAGGTCACCTAAGACCGTGTCTTTTGCGATGTACGATTTCCATGGTGTGGCTTGTAGGAATTCCTTCACAGAGTGCAAGCCTTTGGCCAGGCAGAGATCCAGAGGCAAACTTCTCAAACCGAGTAGTACCTGGGAAACTGCCCATCTGTGTGGAATGGGAGGAAGGAGGAGGCCTAAAGATTGGGCTTCAGTAGCCTGCTGTGCACACAACAGACCATTTGAGGACATGATGCCAAGTGGACTTTTCCTGCTTGAATTTTTACCTCAGTCCCGCTGCATTTTGGGAGTGAGAGGGGGAGTCGTGTGTGTGTGAATTCTCAACCATACAATCCTTGACAGGATTAACAGCAAGATCTGAAAGGCAACCATTGGCTGAAGTCCAGCCATCTTGAGGCAGTGGACTGAAATCTGTCTGAGAATAGTACTGGTTCTCAGTTGGGGGCAATTTTGCCCTAGCCCTATCCTAATCTCAGGGGACTTTTGGCAATGTGTGGAGGCATTTTTTTGTTGTTGTTTAAGATTGTACCTAATGGGTAAAAGACAATAATACTGCTAAATATCCTATAATGCACAGGACTGTACCCACAAACAAGTAATTTTCTGGCCCAAATATCAATAGTGCCGAGGTTGAAAACTGCTGTGCTGGCAGTACCAAGCTTAATGAAATGCGGTATATACCTGCTATTGAGAAGAACAAGGTCAAGAAAGCCAAGACAAGAGGTGAGGCACTTGGTTGACTATAGTGTCCTCATTCTGTCTAATTGCCTATGTGCTTTAAAATTGTAACTCCTGGGACTTGGAGGGTAATTATGAAGCTAATGAGAGGAAGTAAAAAGGAATGATTAAGAGCTCATATTTATATAAAAGAAGGACTCAGGTTTAAGTTCCAGTTTTGACACTTGTGTGACCTCAAGTATCTTACTTCATCCCTTTGGTCTCACATTTCTATCTGTAAAATGGGGATAATGATGGTACCCAACTCGGTAAGCTGTTAGGATTAAGTGTAATGGCGCATGCAAAGTACTTGGCATTAGTGCAGTCACATACTTGTCAATAACATGTACGAATATGGTCAGAACATCCAAGAAAATTACGAATGGGATGAAAAATCTAATTAGGCTCTAAAGAGATTAAATACAGTCAAGTGGTATAGAAAAATTGGCTGTAACCCAGGTGGAGTTACAGAATTCACTTATTCAAATGAGGAGACAAGATTCTGAAAGGAATTTCAATAGAAAAAATGGTAATGGTAATAGCAATGATGCCCATTGGATTACAAAATTAAACTCCAGTTGAAAGACATGAGTTTGGTGAGGAAGCCACAGACATGGGAGGAAATCTGACTCTGTCAGAGTGTGACATGATTACCTTTGTCTTCAGTAGAATAATGGGCGTACTATGTAGGTCCCACATGTCATGTCCCGGGATCGATTCTCTAAATGATAATAATAGTATTGAGCCTTAGTTATTTGACCCTGCCTGAGATGGTAAGCCTGCTCATTAGAGGGGTGCCTTTTCAACTGGGAAGATGTTATAGAGATAAGAAAGTAAATTGGCTCGGCGCCTGTGGCTCAACGGGCTAAGGCACCAGCCATGTATACTCAAGCTGGCGGGTTCGAATCCAGCCCAGGCCCGCCAAACAATGACGGCTGCAACCAAAAAAAACTGGCTGGGCGTTGTGGCGGACGCCTGTGGTCCCAGCTACTTGGGAGGCAGAGGCAAGAGAATCGTTTGAGCCCAGGAATTGGAGGTTGCTGTGAGCTGTGATGCTACAGCACTCTATCCAGGGTGACAGCTTGAGGCTCTGTCTCAAAAAAAAAAAGAAAGTAAATAAAATTCACAGTATTAATATTTTAGTGTCGTTTTATAAGTGTTATCATCATTGGGATATATTGTGTATATTTTCATTTTAAGAAGTTTGAAAGAAATCTAGCATTTTTACATAATCTGGTTGTAATTTATACTGGACTGATGATATTAATTTTAAAGGTATAGTAATTTTAAAGGTATAGCAGACTTTTATTAAGTTTATAGATGGTCTTAAAATGTTTATGATAACCCAGTTTACTATAGTTTATTTAAGTTTGATTTATTAGATTAATAGGAGTTACTTAAGTGCAAAGGAAGATTTTGTTTTCTAGGTTTCTAAGTTTGTCAGGCTTCTGGCATGTTTGAGAAAATCAGGTACGTTAAGTGAGTAAAATTCAAAAAGTGCTTGAGGGAATTTAGTTAACTAAATTAATAAGTTAGGTTAATTATTTAGAATGTAATGTTTTGAACTTAATCAGTTAATTGAGTATAGCCAAAGAAAAAAGTGATCATGAATCCTTGCTTTTGTATAAAAGTAACAGATCTATGGCAAGACTTAGTTTTTGATTGCATTAAGGTACACAGCTATGATTTAATAAAAAAAAAAGACTTATTATTGTTATTATTTTTTGACACAGAGTCTTGCTCTGCTGCCCAGGCTGGAGTGCAATGGCATCATCATAGCTCGTAGCAACCTCAAACTCCTAGGCTCAAGTGATCCTCATGCCTCAGCCTCCTAAGTAGCTAGGGCTACAGGTAAGTGCCACCATACTGGCTAATTTTTCTCTTTTTTGTAGCACAGCGTTTTGTTCTTGCTTAGACTGGTCTCAAACTCCTGGCCTCAAGCAGTCCTCCTACCTTGCCCTCTCAGTGTGCTAGGAATACTGGCATGAGCCACCATGCCTGGCCTCTAACAAGATTTTTCAGTTGAACTTAAAGGCTTAGGTAACACTAGTCTTTTGAAATTATACTTTCAATATATTTAATTAACTAAAATACAATTACTTTGGAGTAGTCCTTTCCATGTACAAGGTTCCCACAAACATTTAAAAGCTCAAATGACAGGGCGGTGCCTGTGGCTCAGTGAGTAGGGCGCTGGCCCCATGAACCCGAGGGTGGTGGGTTCAAACCCAGCCCTGGCCAAACTGCAACAAAAAAATAGCTGGGTATTGTAGCAGGGGCCTGTAGTCCCAGCTACTCAGGAGGCTGAGGCAAGAGAATCACCTAAGCCCAAGAGCTAGAGGTTGCTGTGAGCTGTGATGCCACAGCACTCTACCGAGGGCAACAAAATGAGACTCTGTCTCTTAAAAAAAAAAAAAAAAGCTCAAATGACATAAGTAAACACTCAATAAATGGCAGGTACAGATGGTCCCCAACTTTAGATGGTTCCTTTGACTTAAGATTTTTAGACTTTATAATGGTTTGAAAGTGATACACATTCAGTGGAAGATCAATAAATTACATGAGATATTCAATACTATATTATAAAATAAAATAGGCTTTGTGTTAGATGATTTTGCCCAGCTGTAGACTAATGTAGGTATTCCGAACATGTTGAAGGTGTATAAAATGCATTTTTAACTTAGGTTAGTTTAACTTATTTTGGGGTTATTAGGATGTACCCCATTGTAAATTGAAGAATATCCATATAATTAATAGCAACCCCTGCTGGTCCTTTTGTCCCCTTGAATTCTTGTAACAAAACTTCCACAACTGTGTATTTACTTCTTGAGGCCCTGAGTGTCCTGATTAATTGCAGCTAAGGATTACTCAAAAACAAAATAACAACAACAAAAAAACCCCAAAACAATACTTTCTTTGAGTCAATAATTTTATTACTATTATTTTTCATACCTAGAAGACTTAGTTACATAAAGTGATGTTCTATGACTTGATTATCATTAGTAGAAGCATAGAGGTGTGGACAGTGAAACATGAAGAAACACCCTGTATCAGAGGGAAGTCCTTGTGACTGAAGTATACGTTCCAAACAGCCTATGTACAAATAAATACAGCTTTCCGCCTATGTACAGACGTATCCACAGAGAGTAAACTGACACAGTATCACCATGTATCTTTCATCCAGTGAAAACTGCTCATAATAAACGCAACACACACAAAATGACAAAATCATTTGGAAGAGCATCCACTGGATTCTTGTAGGGGGTAAAGATGGGTTAAAATGCTTCTTTTAAAAATAGAGGCAAACAAAGGAAGCATGAGACCACATCTATCCCTAAAAAGATCCTTTATGAAAATGGCATTCTGATATTTTTAATGTACCCTGTCTAAAAGACAGTTTACAGGCCATCAAGCGAGTGTCTACGTTGGAGTCAATGCGAAAAACATTTTCTGTGTTTAAACCATATGCAAAGAACAAAACTTTAGTACTATCTGCAACTTCATTAAACCAGGAATGTAGCTTTTCCATTCTTATTTTTGATGGCTCTTTAAGTCTATGGATTGTTTGAAGATGGAAGCTATTGTTTCTGGAGGTTTTCCAGACTTGAGCAGAAGAAATATCAAGAAATATCAAGACTACACAGAGGGCATGTATACACACTCTGTGTGCAGGGCTCCACAGGGCCTCCCTCTTCTGCAAGGGCAAGCTCTGCCCTTTGGAGAGACTCTTTGCGGTGGGTCTTAACTTTCCTAATGCCACGACCCTTTAATACAGTTCCTGTGGGTCGTGACCCACAGGTTCAGAACTGCTGCTTTAGAGTTTAGACCATAAACAGACTCCACAGAGGAACCTCACTGGCTCCGGGTCCAGGCACCCTTTGATGGAGACATTCTATTTAATACCCATGTTTATATAGATAACTTGGGTACCCAGTTGTGGTTATTTATAGGCCTTAATGAAGTGCCTCTTAGCCATCATTTTAGTTTTCACTTAAATAATGTAAAAAGTTGTGATGAAGTGAAACATCAAAGTTTTTAGTTGTGTGGACATTTATGTATATATGTGTGTAAATAGTCTAACATACTAGGTCAGAAATTGTTTATTTCCGCAGAGGGGAAGAAAAACCACCAATATATTAATGAAGTCTGTTGTTTTACGTGTCCTTTCAAGGAGGGTTAATAACTTAGCAAAAGAAATTATTGATAAATTTTGTATCTCTATTTGCCATTTTTATAAGGGAACTTCTTAGACCCATTCTATATTATATAAAAACTCAAACACATCCTAAATCTGTCAGGTATATGTTTGCTAATTATCCATTTTGCTTTCCATATGGGTGAACCTTGCTTTACACAACAAATAGATTCTTGAAAAACAACTTATACTTTTAAGTGGAAATATTTTCAATGTAGTGTCAGAACTTGCTATTGAAAGGAACCATAATAAGCTATTTTGGAAAATTAAGAATGATTTTGTGAAAGGAATAATTTCTTTGATTTTCAAACAGTTTTTATTAAAGTACACCTCTAAAATTTATAAGTAGATTAGGATTGCCTAGGACAATAATTATAAGTAATAAAAATAGAACAGATAAACTCTAATTTACAACAAACAGTACAAAACAGGAATGACTCATGGACTGCTTATTGATTGACTATATTCAGAAGCCCTGAATATATGTATTATTGGTATTTTATGGCTTTAATCAGGACAATTGTCTCTAATGTAGAACTATAAAGTGCAATATTAAAAAATTAAAAAACCCAAAAGGCATCCATTGTCCTTCAGTTTTATCCTGATGAGAAGAATTGAAGATTTATTTAGTTAACTGGTAAGAAGTTAACTACCTTAATCCACACATGAAATTTCATCCTTAAAATGAGTTTATTCAGGGATTCATATTTTTTCCCTTTTCTTTTTTTGTTTTCGGTGACACGATCTTAAGAAACTAACATTTTGTTTTAGTTAGCTGAGTGTTTTAGCAAACTGTTAGTCCCCAAGGCCTTGTCACTTGCAACCCAACATGTACGAGCGCAGGAGCAAATTCTCATCCTCTTGGTGGACCCTAGCTCATTTCCCTGGGCCAAGATACCAATCAGCAACTTTACAAGTCCTATTCAACCATCACACAAGGAGGTAAACACACTGAAATGCTGGTGGATAAGTGGAGGTCTAACCATCTTCCCTATTTCCTATTTAAAATGAAAATACTAATTCTTCTTGGTAAATCAGTGCAGGTGTGCACAGGCCCAGCATTTGGAATGGTCTAAGGCGGCATGTCTTCCATTCTGAGCGCTGTGTTGGTGTGGGACTATGAACTTGAAAACGTTCTGTGAGTTTGGGCTCACCAGGGCCTCTGATGCTGCTGTGAACCACTCTCATTAACGCCTGTTTGCTCCTAAGATATTTCTACTACTTTATTCTCTTGTGCTTATGAATTCTATCCATATCTTAGTAGTAATTAGGAGGGATTCCCTCCAAGAAGTAGTCAATTACATAAAACACAAATTGTTAGAGGCAGGGTCTAGTATTTTTGAATATTTCTATTAATGAGGAGTTGGAGGAAACTCCATTAAGTTTGCCAACTGGAGAAGTTGGTGTTGAGTATCTTGCAAGGGAGTAAGCACTGGGCCCAGTCTGGATGTGAAAACTGAACGTGGGATTAGAAATAAACAGACTGAGGCTCACTAAGGCCAAGTGGAGAGAGGCAAGACATTGCCCCTATACAAATGCTCTGGGGTGAGCTGAGAAACACACTGGCTTCCTCTGAATATCTTGGAGGAAAAATGCAAGGGCCAAACTGGATACAATGTAAATGTGAATCATCAAGGTAGCATGATTTGTTGAGAGAGAAAGGCAACAGAGAGGGTCATAAAAAGGGAGTGAAACATTAGGTTTGAGGCTGTAAGCCAGCACTGTTGAGATATACTTGTGTCATGAATAGTCACAAGGTTCCATCATTTAAGAACAATATAAAGCATCTTAAAGGGTTTACTAGCGGCGAACTATAAAAATTATTAAAAGGGTTAAAGTAAAAAACTCAGAAGTAAAAATAAAAAGATACTTTTGATAAAAATAGGTAAAAGGTCACATAGTTGTGATTTGCTACTGTGTCAGGGGTAAAGAGTGAAGAGTGCCCAGATGTAGTTGTTTTCTGCCAAAAAGGAAAAAAAATATGTTAAGCCACCTGCTGGGGGGTCTTGGGTTAGTCTGGAGGGAGATATTTTTGGTGCTGATGGTTGTTAAACATTGAACTGGGTTATGCCAGAAATATCTATGTTGGGAATCTCTTTCTTACAAGAAGGTTGTCCATTTCATTAGGGTGACAGACTGGACAATTTCCCTTAATGGAATTAAACCTTCGATGAAAGCCTATGCAAACTCCAGGGCATTCTTTCTGGTTTCGGTATTTATTTGTTTTTAAGCAAATTCTGTTATGTTTTCCAGTCTGTCAACCATTTAGTAAAAGTGCTTTGGCTTAGATCAGTGGTTCTCAACCTTCCTAATGCTGCAACCCTTTAATATAGTTCCTGTCGGTCACAACTCACAGGTGGAGAACCGCTGGCTTAGATAACATGGTGCTCCACACAGACCCTCCCAATTTGTTCACTAATTTTAACATATTTATCTACCCCATCAGAATGGCAGACTTACTTTTACCTCTCAAAAACTGGCTGACTTGTGGACTAAGTTGTCCTTTGTGGCTTTGTCTCTCTCTTTTAAATGAAAACTGTCAGTGGCCAGATTAAGGACCCCTGTGGACTCAGCTGATTCTGAACAAGGCTCACCCCACCGCGTGAGGAAGGCATGTCTGACGGCAGCGTGCACACTGGTTAGGGGTGTCTGTGTGGAAAACGCATCCCTTCCGTAGCAAATGTGCGTGTGCCTGTGAGTTTTACGGATGTCTACCTGCTCCTGGGGATGTCGTGCCACAGCCTGTGCAGGCTCAACATTCTCAGTGAAGTGAAAAAGATATTGTGATGGTGTAAAAATAAGAAATGGAAGGAAGCTGGCTATATTTCCTTTATTGCTTTTCTTGTTTGCTATATATTTCAAAAATATGAAGCTTTGCGATTCAACAAGAAACACAGACACAGAGGTAGGGAGCTAAACAAATAGATGGCAGAGCAGGGCATGGTTACCTTTTTTTCTTTTTTTTTTTTTTTTTTAATCTTAGGACTATATATGGGTTCTTGTAATTGGTTAAAAATAGCTTGATATTTGTAACCATTTAAAACTACATAGGGGTATATTTCATTGTAACATTTACTTTCTTGGGAATCCTAGTAAAAGTAAATTGATTTCTCTTTCCTTATTCTTCTATTTATTTGACTAAATCTCTCTTAATGGTAAGGCCTTCCCTACTAATTGGACAATATTGTTGAAGGACTTAGTATGTATCTTTTAAAAACATTAAGCCAGATGGTTAGGGAAGATTTGGCTTAGCAAGAATAAGCATTAGCTTCTTGCACGCTTCCAGGAGACAGTTGATTTATCCAGAAATCATCCTGAGAACAGCTTCCATTAATCTCTTCTGGAACAGAGCTGCCACCCATAACATGGCCACTTACTTACGGCAGTAACAACCTGTTCAGGTGCCAGGAAGCCCAGCATCACAGTCTTCTGTGGGGGGGCAGGTGGGGGTGTGTTTGGTAGATGGGGAAGGAAAGCACACTGGTGTTTTCTGCAAAGCTTGTATGCAGGCAGGCCATCAGACCATCAGATCGTCCAATGCAGTAATTTCTGCAGAGCATTTACCCAATTCCGTCTTGTTCGTAACTCTCTGTGGGGGCCAGCAGCTGTATCAGCTGTCATTTTCTTGGTCAACTTTCTGCTAAGGTGGTCTGGGAGTGGGCGCCTTCCACATATAGCTCATCTCTTCTCTCTCTGTTACAGAGGCATTGGAGAGCTCCGAGCAATGGTGGGGAGTCTGCCAACTCTCTCCCTGCCCAGGAATGGATGTACATTAACATTATCGAATGTCTAATCAGTGAGGCAGCTGTGTTTAGCTGAAAGAGCTCCAAACCACCTGATTCATGCCTTCTCTGTGAAATAAACGCTAATGCCCCCTGTCAGGTGACACCTGTTAGAAGCCTTACAAAGCATTTTCCCTGAATATGAAACAGTCCTTGTCTCTTTATAATCTTCTGGGCAAGGCTTTAGGAAATTCTCCTGCATCTGCCAAATGGATAAACAACCCTCCCCCTTCCCTAATCTACCACTGCCTGCCTCAGTTTAGGTCCTGGGAGGCACGTCTTATCTCCAGCTTCAGCCCTTCAGGAACTGGTCAGGTTCAGAGGGCAGCTGGACAGTCTCACACGCAACTCACAAGTATCTGCTTGGGAACTGTAGTTTGAGCCAGGTTGTTCTGCTCTCCTGGAGTTCCCTAGGAGGACAAGGTGACAGCAAGCAAGACCTGCTTGGTTTGCTGTGCGTAAACAGAACCATTTGGGTATAACTCGTTTATTTTAGAATGAGTAGGGAAATGCTGGCTCTGGGATTTTTGACATTATTTTATACCCTGCTCCAGGGAAGCAAAGAGAGTACCTGTAGTCTAAATTTTTCAAAATATATTTTCTATTGTGTATTCTTTGCCTCTGCGTCAGCATTAGGGATATGGCTGGCCATTTCCTTAAGGCTATAAATCTATATTCTTAGAGAGGGAAAATCCGGGTGTATATGTGTATGTCTGCATGGATGCGAGTGTGTGCACAGAACCAGACAACCTTATGACCAGGAAGAACCGTTCCCTTTGGTTCATGTGTACGACTTTCCTTTCCCTTGATTTTGTCAAACTTGATGCTGTTGCTTTTGAAACCTGAATGTGGTTGGGCCAGAGGGTGACGATGTAAGTCATATTATATGTGTGCATATAGACCTGGTATAAAGATATATACACATATTTACTTATATTTATAGATGTATATACACACGCATGCAGGAAAGGGGTTAGAGATGACCTACTCTGGAACCCATGATGTGGAAAGTTCTTTCTTATGATTATGTGGATGATTTGAATGCTCTTAAGACCTGTTGTTGAATTTTGCATGCTTCTCTCAGAATCTACCCAGCCCCACACATAACCACAGACTCATATCACATAAATGGAGGGAAAGCAAGGGCAAGCGGTGGAAGATGCCTTCCCATTCAGCGAGGGAACAGGTTGCTATAGGTTCTGCTCAGTGCACATCATCGAGGGGGGAACTGGGCTTGGAAGTGTTGTCTTCCCCAAATCAACTTTTCATAAAGGAGCACAACATTCCCTAGGGAGTGGAGCTCCCGGGCAAGTAGGGTGCTCCATGGCTGCTTGGATTAGTCTTCCCTGGGAGCTGGCAATGAACGGGAGGGTGGAGGAGGCAGGGGAGGACCAGGGAGTGTTGGACTAAGAAGCAGGTAGCACCACACCTCCCTCAACCTGGATCAGTTTGCAGTCTACTTGCAGTTGAGTCGACGTCATCTATTGAAACCTCCTTTCAAACAACAAGCCAGTCAGTGTTCTAGAATTCACACCATAACCAACTTTGCTCCTCTTCAAGTGACACACAAGGAAAATAACAAGAGTTTTTAAACTAAAAGTTCACTTTTTCCTTCTCTTTCACTGTAAGGAACCAGCACAATTTCTTGGCTCCTTACAAAGTGTTGCCCTTGATGAACGGGATGCAGGTTTCTTTCATGTATCTGAAAACCCAGCGTTGCAAGTTGGGGAGACTTGATGGCTGGCCTTCTAGGCAGCAGCCAGCTTACTTGCTTGTTTTCCTGGGGGTCCCCACTTTGAAGTGCTTTCTGCTTGTGGGTGAAGAGCAGTGCTGGACACTGCCTATGATTGCCCTGCCCTGTGGAGGGAGCTGAGGTTTTGTGGGAGGAATACTGAGCTGCAGCTCAGGTTTCCTTTCCTCTCAGTCAGCGGGGAGTTTGGCTTCCTGTCTCCCTGTTCTGAGACATATGTGATCCCAGCAGGTGCCAGTGGGGGAAGAGACCGCAGAGGGGAACACGTACGGTGAAGTTCCCCACATGGTGCGCCAGTTTGGACGTAAGATGGGTACAGAATAAGGGCTCATCCTCCGCTCACTTTTTAAATTGGTTTTAAGGAAAGTATGACTTGGGGAAATGGAGAGTGCTCGCCATCATTTTTAATCAATTTAGTTTGCCAGTTTTCCTCTCCCTGCTGGTTTTATTTTCTACAGACATAGACCTGAGATCATCCAAAATGTTAAGCAGAACTTGGGGGCACCAAATAAAGGAGATGAAAATATCCCATATCATGCTGAGCAAAAATCAGGAAATAACATGATAGTGACTGGCTTGAGACCGGTGTAAAGAAGCTGTGGAGGGCTATCTGTCATGTGCTCACCCAGAGTCCCAGGTGGGTCTCCGTGGAAGAAGAGACACGGTGTCACGGGGCTTTAACCAAATCCTTGTCTTTGCACGACCTGACATAGGACTCAGAAACCTCGTGGGGGTGTGCTGAGTGTGCCAACACCTTTCCAAACTTCTGGGAACTGCCTCCGTCCACGCAGGATTGGTGAGAGTTAACGCAGTTCTATTGGGAATAATGATTTCTACAGACACTAAAGCCCTTTGTGACCACCCTGGAAAGTGCTTTGAAGAACTATATGCCCTTCCAGTCCCAGGAGGTGGCAAGTCTCACTGAGCCCTGAGGGGTGGTGTTTCTTATCCCACGTTGAGGCTCTGCTGGCAGGCATTTTGACTGTATGCATGTCCTCGGTATCAACATATGCCTAAAAGACAGTCACAGCTAAACTCACCCCCCTTCTCTTGATGATGATGGGACATGCGTTGAAAAAATATAGGTTCAGTTTATACAGTCTTGCTGCCCTAGAAAAGCACTAATTGGGTTTATAGTCATATTTTCTACTTGCATGCTGGGACAACATGAAACCAAACCAAACCAAAAACCCCAACCCTGGTTACTTTCTCTCACCCCCAAACCAATGTCCACCCAGTCTGGGTTTTAGCTCTGTTTGTCTTAAGTAACCCTACCCAGTGGAGGTGGACAGATAATCTTCCCTGTTTGGCTTCTGGGAATGTTCTGGAAGGCTCAACTCAGGCCCTCTAAAGACCCTTCCCACCAAGCCGTCCTCCCTGCAAATTATTTTCCTAAACTATTCACCTTACCAGGCAGGAGCTCAGTAAGTCCAAGGTAGGTTGAAGGTCACAGCAGCTCTACCTTTGTCTACTGATTCTATTAGGTTACCTCCTGCACTCATGGGGTAAAGCCAGACTGAAGGTTGATGCCCCACTTCAAATAGGTACTATAAATATTCTAGAGCTATCCCTGAAAAGATGCATTTATGCTTATATATATGTATATATAAGGTTATATATATATAATTTTTCTTTCTTAGTGTTTATATACAGGTATATATCAATCTATAGGAAGGAAAGAGAGGTATAGTACAGGAACAGGCAGGGTTTGTGTGTTCATGTGCGTATATTTATAATATGTATATTTTATGTGTATATGGAGCGCCTCCGTCCTCGTCACATCATTACAATGAATGTACCTCTGACCAGCGAGGAGTACCTGTCCGTGGTGATGGGGAGAAGCCCCATGGTGGTGGTTCTCTTTGTCTCTTACACACAGTCGTCTCCGTCGGCAAGGATGGAAGCCGCCTGTGAAGAAAATGGGCCCAGCGTGAACCCATCCTTCTTTCAACTGGCCAAGGAGGGACACTGGCACCCAGGGCTGTGGTCAGCTGCCTCTTCTCAAGCGGTCAAGGAGCCCAGAGGCAGAGTATGGAGGGACCATTCCTGCTGTTGTTTCAAAGATATGGCTTTTCCTGCTAGATGGAGACAGGGCACACGAGAATTCTGTCTTCCAGGAGGACGCTGACCACCAGGAACACAAAGTAGAGGCCGAACATGATGAACCCCAGCACTTTGTTCATCCGCCACTTGCAGAGGGCAATGGAGAGGATGACGAAGAGCAGCATGATGAAGAGGAGCACGATGGCGCAGAAGAGGCCGTTGCTGCTGACAGCCACCGGCTGGAATCTGCGGATGATCGTGTACAGCAGCCAGGGCAGTGGGAGCCTGCAAGGGAGAGAAGCAGGGCAGGGGTGTGGGCAGACCAGGGAGCTGTCAGACCTGGCGAAGAAGGCGCCCGGCCGAACATTAGCCCCTTAGGAGCTATGCCCTGAAAAGGTTCGCGGTGGCCTGGGCGTAGTCGGTGCGGGAAATCACACAGGGAAGCAAGGGGAACCTTAAAAACCTTTGTCTATGCTCTCGCCAAACCAGGGGAAGCTGAGAGTTTGCGCTACAGTTGCACATGACTACTGCAGGTGGTTTGTGAATTCGATTTGATATTATTTTTAGTTTCTTTCTTAGTTGAGATGAAAATGTGGATGATAAAGGGTGAGATCACACTTGTGGTGCATATGTGAAGGGTCAGGAGAAATCTTCTAAATACGGATCAAAATTGTTTTCACATAGTAAATGAGAAACTATCATGAATGTTACATTAATCAGGTGGATAAAAATATCTCCGATTGTATGGGAAGCCCGCACACTGTACTCCAAGCTTGAATCATTGTACACAGTTATGACTCAATAAAAAATAATTTTAAAAAAAAAGCAATAAATTAAAACATAATATCAGAGAAATCAGGAAAGAAGCAGAGAGGGGTGGTGGGAAGAAATGGAGTACTGCAAAACAACCAGAAATCAACTAACAATATAGCAGCGGTAACTCCTTACCTGTCAGTAATAACATGAGAGTGAAACTAAACTCCCCAGTCAAGAGACAGAATAATGGAATGGATTAAGAAAGCAAGAGCCAACTATATGTTGTCTGAAAGAAACTCATCTCACCTATAGAGACACAAATAGTCACGTGGAGGAACGGAAAAAGTTGTTCCATACAAATGGAAGCTAAAAGTACCAGTAGCTATGTTTCTATCAGATAAAATAGATTTCAAGAGGAAAACTCCCAAAAGAGACAAAGAAGGTCATTAAATAATGATAAAAGTTCAATTCAGCAAGAGGATAAAGCAATTCTAAATATATATGCACCTAACTCAGGAGCTCCCAGATAGATAAAGAAAATATCAGAGCTCAAGAGGAAGACACACCCCAGTACAATAGAGTTGGATGCTAGAGGATTTTTCCTAAGTGTTGCCAATTGGTTCAAGAAATATAAGTGTTCCAGTTCACAGTGGCCAGGTACACAGACAGCAGATGGCACCTGGTAACCAAGCTCATTACTATTGCCACCCTTTAGTAAACTAAATTCTGATGAATTTCAGTTCCCTGGTGGCGATGCAGTCACAATTTCTCAAGAGTTCCACAAATTTTAACAAACATAAATAATGATTTGTTTGGTGGTTTAATTGCATCACGCAGACCTCAGAATGTGTCTAAATGTGAAGACACCTGCTTTTCGGTGTGGCTGGAATTGAAGAGTGACCACTGAGCTCTCCCTGTACTAGAGAAATTTTGGAGCAAAGAATAGAAAAAACAGAATGTCCTTGAAATGTCTCTTTATCTTCTGCATAATATCTCTGTTTCATTCCCTTAGTATTTCACGCAACCATTAAAAACAAAGCAGATTATATTAAACAATGTAGTGAACCTAGATTCAGAATTGGAATGAACACTAAGTAATAAATACAACATATGTTCAGTTTTTCTAAGACCAGAATTTTGAGGACTAAATTCAGCAAGGCTAAACGATAGACCAATATCTCTGATCTTTTGCCTACATAACATTTAGTAAAACATTTATTAATTTTGTATTCTCACACACTTTGAATTGGTATGTAACAAATGTTAAGTAAAGAGTATAACATGGAGCTTTCTTGACACTGCACTGCCCCCCCAGGCCTGTGGATAATGGGTGAAAAGAAAGAAGCAATTGTAAAGAGCGGTTTGAGGATTGATGAAGGAGAATTCTTTAGGTCTTTCAAAGGAAAAGAACAGAAAAGAGGGGGAACTTACCCCTCCCAAGACTCATGAAAAAGGAAGGGCAAGAAAAATTATTCATAATACAGTAGTTGCTTATTGAACAGGAGACTGAATTCTCCCCTCCCTGATGCTGGTGCAACTTCAGTATCCTGTAGTCCTACCCCAGGCTGGGACTACAGCAGGGTGCAGGAGAGTTGCAGGAAGAACCTGAGTTGGAGGTTCAGTGATTCTGTTTTGCAATGATGAATCTGAGATCAGGCTGCAGGATGGGGGCTGAGACATTTTAAACAGAGCTGTGGGTCAACTGGACAAAGTGCTCTTCCACATTTGGTGGGACAAGGATGGGTGAGTTCTTCTATGAATCAAGCAGATTCCTTTTAGTTAGCTGGGCTTGAGTCATCTGGAAAAGTCCCAGACCAGGACAACTGCTTGTCTGTGAGAAGCGTCTCTAGTAGAAAGAGGATCAAGTGTGGTGCAGAAAATAGGAGCTCAGGGGCGTGAGGTCCATGTGTAATTGGGCTCCACCCTTCTAGGGGAGGCTTGTGTAGAGGACTGGCCTCTGGGATGGTCACACCATCTGCCCCCAAAGAGAAAGCCAGCATTTGAATAGGTCTGGCCACTGAGATTCTAAAACCAAGAAGGAAGTTTGAGGAGTAATGGATAAGGAGAAGGGATTTTACCTCCTTTCAACTCTTACTCTTCTTACCCTGGAGAAGCAAAAAAAGCAAGGGAAGTTTTGTGGGGGAAGGAGAAGATACTGCAAGTGGGAAAGAGCATAACCTGCCTTTCTTATTCTCATTGCTGGCCTCTCAGTAATGGACCTGGCCTGGAAGAAGAGAAGAAACTTCAAATTAGATGACAGATTAAAATCCTAAATTATACCAGTCAACTAATCTGAAACATAAAGACAACACTATCCTGATGGCTGCTAGTGCTTTAAACTTAACGCACTACCAGGGGTGTCCAGAACTCAACCTGCAGGCTGTGGGAGGGTTATGTGAGGACTTCTTTGTTTATTGGTGTTGGTGGATATCACAAAAATTATGTACAGAGCTCTTTTTTGCTCATAAACGTTCATTAGTGTTTGTATTTAATGTGTGGTTTAAGACAACTCTTCTTCCATGTAGCGCAGAGAAGCCAAAAGGTTGAACACTCTCATGGGGTATTGGATGCTTTGAGGAATAATAGGAGGAAATTTCACAGTTGTTTGAGTGCAGTGGTGGAACAAAACTTAACCATTTTCCTAAATTGTACCCTACTAAATCTGGGTCTTTTAATGTACTAGCTATGGTAACAAACTGAAACTTAAAAATATCTCCCATAGGGCAGGCGTGGTGGCTCACGCCTGTCATCATAGCACTCTGGGAGGCCAAGGCAGGTGGATTGCCTGAGCTCACAGGTTCAAGACCAGCCTGAACAAGAGCAAGATCCCGTCTCTAAAAATAGCCAGGCATTGTGGTGGACGCCTGTAGTCCCAGATGCTTCAGGAGGCTGAGGCAAGAAAATCACTTGAGCCCACGAGTTTGAGGCTCCATAAGCTATGACAACACAGCACTCTCCCAAGGGTGACAAAGTGTGTCTCTGTCTAAAAAAAAAAAAAATCCCATAAATTTGGGGGTTTTTTATCATATGATTTAAAAAAAAAAACAATGGAGTGCTCTTGCCATCAGATAAGTTCAGTTAAATCTTTAAAGAGTTTTTTGACCAATTTGTTTTATATAGAATGAGTTTTATTTTATGGAATCGCTAGTTAATAGACACAGCTAAGTGAAATTCAGAATTATGAATAAATTCAAATTATTTATAGCAATTTTGAATCATGACATAAGCAGTTTACCCATATTGTATAAACATATGTAATTATTAATTTTGCTTGTTCAGTTAATGCCTAAATTTTGCCCTATGAGAAGACTATGATTGTTCCCTTACCTCTGTGTCCCAGCCCTACTGTGGGCATGCTCTGTTCCTTTGGACCTTGTAATCCATCCATTCCCAGTATAAAAATGCTCTTGCGAATGTAATTGCAGATTCAATACTATTAAATATCTTCATTGGACACAATACTTAGTTTAACAAATATTCCACCTTCTTCATTGTTTTGGACATTCAAAATTGTATTTTCTCATATATCAGCTAACACGAGACCCTAAATTTTACCAATCTTTTATACAAGTTCATAGACAATACTTTGGGGATGTTTTAGCTCTGTAATTTTATAGCTTCTGAGGATGAACACATTTTACCCTTTTTTTAATATATAATCTTTTCAAAAATATAGTTCTTCACATATTCAGCAGTCTTCACAAGATTAGTAGCATTTTATTCACATTTTAGGATATTATTATCATTATTTAGATAGTTATTTACTTTCCAATGCTTTTGGCTATTTGGAAATGAATTGTTTAGTTCTCCTTAAGGATGTTTTTATTGTTGTCGATTGCCTATAAGCAATAGTTGTAATATACACATCCTGATGAATTATAAATTATCTTTCATGTACTTCGTTTCTATGCTCCTATCTTTTCTTTTGTTCCAATTGGCATAAGAACTCTTTCTCATCCAGTTAGGCATGCGTCAGTTGAGAAGGGATTAATTTATTTAAGGAGATATTAGAGAATGGTTTTGAAGAAAAAAAATGTGCTGATTTGTCCTGCTGGACCATAGCATCACTTTTTGAAAGCATTTCTTACAGTCTCTCTAACATTGGTGCTTCCCTAGCATTATGTCAGAAGTTTACAAATCACCAGTTCTCAAAGTGTAGTCCCCTGAGCCACTGTGTCAACATCCCCTGGGAGCCAGTAGAAATGTAAATTATCTGGCTCCAAATCCCAGTCCTACAGGATGCAGAAGGATTGGCAATTTTTTTTTTTTTTTTTTTGGTTGCAGTTTTTGGCTAGGGCCGAGATTTGAACCCTCCACCTCTGGTATATGGGACCAGCGCCCTACTCCTTGAGCCACAGGTGCTGCCCTTGGCAATCTGTTTTTAAACAAGTCCTCAGGTAGTTCTGATGCTCACTAAAATCTGAAAACCAATATGGCGGCCAACAAAAACCAAAAGCAGCTTCTTAAATTTTAAAAGTAGCGTGACCAGAGAGTGATTTAAAAGGCCTTCCTGAAGAAATTGTTTCACACAGATAAACGTGTTTAAATATCATTTTACTGGAGCCAATTTTAACCAGTGCACTATGAAATGGTCTTTCTACTCAAGAACCACACAAATTGTAGTAAAACAACATTTCATGCTGCCAAGGGAATAAAATAATTTATTCATAGCAAATGCAAAAAGTCCCCCTCTTAGTTACAACGGGGTTCAATGAAGAATAGGTAGGTGACTTGCCGTGCCGCCCTCATCTCTACATGCCTAGTTTTCTGCTGGATTAAATTCGTCTACTTTTTAATTGAATCTGAAATCCTTGGAATCCGAAACCCATTAGGAGAGAATGAATTTTGAATATTTGAAAATAATATTTATTTACATAATTTTTTCAAAGAATGCAAGAAATGGCATCAAAAGTTGAGATTGGAGAGTGTTAAACTATAACATGAAGGTCTATGTATTTTTACTTCTCTTGATAATGTCTTAAGTTCTGCAGAAGGCAGGCATGAGTATCTGTAATTAAAATATGCTGAATTTGATCATGATTATAATTTGTTTTCAGATACAACCTAAATTATCTTTTCAGTGCTTAAGTAGTTAGTGAGTCAGCCTGAGTGTGCATTAAATACTTTGGGTCACAAAGGTAAAATCGAGTAAGGTCTTGCTTAGTGTAAATAAGACATCCTCATAGGAATTGTACCCGTGATGTCCACTTAGGCTGTGTGAAAAGGCAGACTGGAGGCTCAATTTGGGCAGAGACCCAAAGCTTTTGTTCTTATTTTTCCATTGTGCAATGTAACCATTTCTTCTTCACCACAGAGAATGTATGCAATGAAAAGTTGCAGAATGAGTGAATGAACCAATAATTAAAAATACTTCAATAAACTCCTTCCTTGGAACACAAAATGGAAAGAGGTAGTGTTTTGCAATCTGTATTGGTATCACCAAGGGACATGATAATGCTTTCGGAATTCCTTAGGTACACAAATTGATACGGGGTTGCTGTAAACAGGTGCACCTCTTTTTACTTAATTTTCTCCATTCTTTCTTTGTAGAACGATTCAATGTATACCTTATGCCTACACCAAATCTGGATATTTATGGTGAATGCACAATGCAGATCACTCACGAGAACATCTATCTCTGGGATATCCACAATGCCAAGGTCAAACTGGTGATGTGGCCTCTCAGCTCACTGAGGAGATACGGTCGGGACTCCACCTGGTTCACATTTGAGTCAGGAAGGTAAGCACTAACACAGCAGCCAAGTGCAGGAGAATGTATCAGACAGACTGCCTGGGATGACCCCTGGTTTTTTGTTGTTTTTTTTTATTTATTTTAATTTTTTTTATTTTTACATATACATGTGTTAATCAGGTTTCCACTTTTTGCCTTCACAGAATTTAAAAGGCTTAAAATTTAGTAACAATAATAATGTTTAAGATCAGGACTAGAAACAAAAACCACGTAAAGAATGAACGAAGATAAATACATTCAGAAACGAAAACATATGATTACTGCATCAAAATATTAAGCAACATTAGTAATAATAATGCCAAGAAAGTAACGTTCACATTGTCAAATGAGACATTATAGAGTGCTTTGACTCTGAGGCTCAGTATGAAGTCATCAGTTAACTTCTAATTTTTTTTTCCAAAATCTCAAAAAACAGACAACTAATATTATATCTATAAAAGTAAAGGAGAGTTTCAAAAAACAGATCATGCCAAATCGTATAGACAATAGAAAAAGAAGAAATATTTCAAAATCATTCTACTTGATCTGGATACACCTGATATTGAAATTGGAGAAAATATTTTGTTATAAAGGGAAATTACAAACATATTTCACTTATAAGTGAGGCGACAATACAATACAATAAGTGAGGATACCCTATTTTTATAAAGGGTGTAAAAGTTACTAAATACATATTTTCTTCAGGTTCTTATTGCTAATCAAGATAAAATTGTGTGGATTCTATGCCATGTTGACTCCCCCATTCAACATAATTTCAGTCTCTTACTGTAGAATTAAACTAGCTTTATAATTATGTTAATAGTACAATACATGGCAATATTATTACAATACTATATTTTTGATATATACTCGGGCCATGGGATTCCTATAAAATTAAACAAACCATAACCTGGCATTCTTTTTGTGAGTTTTTTATAAAAAAATATTTTGTTAAAATTTTGTATAGAATTATATAAGTTTTGCCTTTGGCAAATACATTTCTTTTTTTTTGCAGTTTTTGACCAGGGCTGGGTTTGAACCCACCACCTCTGGCATATGGGGCCGGTGTCCTACTCCTTTGAGCCACAGGCACCACCCGCAAATATGTTTCTTAATCAGAGAATATGGCTGGAATCCATAACTGCCAGAAATGAATGCTTGCTTCCCAATCATTATTTATACATGTGGATTTAGACATGAGCTACAACCGAATCACTGTCTTTATGCCATGACCCTTTGTGATATTGTTGTCACACACTCAAGATAAGACTTGAGTTTCGGGGTTCTACTCAAGAAAGAGATGGTTAAGGCATTCAATCTTCACACAGGGGACGGGATTTATTACATTCTTAAGGTGAATTCGCGGTCTTGTAATCACAGTGGGATTTCATTGCATTTGACCTAACAATTTTAGTTTTATAACTTTCTTCTTACAAAACTGTTAAATATTTATTCAAGGTCAGATTCTAGTAATATCCATCTAGGGTAGGTCATATATCTCTTAAAACTTTCAAGGAGCAAAACAAAACAACCCAGCCCTGAGCAGGAGTAATTTTACCAGTCTGGAGCCCTTTTGCACTAAGGTAATATTAAAGTCTCAGCACATTGAATTCCCTAAAGAGCCTGTGTTTCCTCAGTAGCTTTGAGCTTCTTCAGCTATTTCTGCCTGCCTCCATATTGAGAGCACAATAGCAATCACACACTGATAACTCTTGGTAAATAAAAATTCTTGTAAAAATATGAATATTTTTAGGCATGTACACTATTTTGAAAAGTATATGTTTATGAAAATGGTTGATATCTTTTAGAGATTCACTGGCCTGAAACCTATGATACATTTGTTAGTGGCCTTAAAGGTTAATTTAATGCACATGAACTAACGCGGCTGTTCTTTTGTTAACCACTGAGCAACGCCCGGAAGCCCCTTCCCTGGAGCTTTCTTTGGAGTACGTCTATTTTTTTTATTTCAATGTAGACCAATTTAAGTATATTGTCTATTCCATCATTTCAATAGGGTTCTACTCAAGCTCTTAAATAACAAGTAGTTATTTTTCTTGTATCTATTATTCAGAATTTTAACTCCATTTATACCTGCCTACATTAATTTTTTTAAGATCTTTTTATTTTGATAGACAAATACGCTATCTCCTTTTTTTTTCCGTTTACTTTCTTTGTTTCCTTTTACTTTCTTTGTCTTTGAGATTGAAGATTTCTCCTCTTGTTCACAGTACATTTTTTCCCCTTCTCTGAATTTCGAGTGTCCTTTGCTCTTTGGTGATCGACATAGTGACTATAATTTTGTGCATCTATTTTGTAAATTCCAGATGCTCTCACTCTTGTTAATGAGAGCCAAAGCCAGAGGTGTTGTCCATGTTTGATTCAGAGAAATAAAAGTAGGACATTGTGCTCCCTGGGTCTGAACTTGTTGTAGCGGTACTGGCAATGAGATTGGGGACTATTTAGAGCAGCTGTCCCCAACCTTTTTGGCATGACGGACTGATCTCACGGAAGACAGTTTTTCCATGGACCAAGGGAGGGGGATGGTTCCAGGATGATTGGAGCACATTACATTTCTGCTTCAGATCATCAGGCATTGGATTCTCATAAGGAGTACACAGTTAGACCCCTACAGGTGCAGGGTACAGTAGAATGTGCCCACCTCTGAGAATCTGATGCCACTGCAGATCCGACAGGAGGCAGAGATGATATGAGCAGTGGGGAGTGGCTGTAAAGACAGATGAAGCTTCACCTGTCTACCACTCACCTCCTGCTGTGCTGCCCACTTTCTAACAAGCCAGGGCTGTGCCCAGTACCATCTTGTGGCCCCAGGGGTCGGGGACTGCGGATTTAGGGGGCAGATAGGTGGTGAGGCATGGCCAGTGATCATATCAAAACTGAGTCAAAGACCTGTACTTTCTGGATTTTATTTCATTAGCTCATTGCTAATAAGGTATATCATGTGGTATAAATTTTAGCCATTCATTGATACTCCTGTGTGCACTGAAAAGTAACACAACTGGGTGGGTTGAAATACTCTTTTCTCACTGGCAGACTTTTTCAAACGCATTGTCAAATTCTAGTGTATCACTAAAACATAATAACGAATACTAGGAGTGGATCTAGATCATTTGTTCTACAGGAACATACCGCAGTATGTTGTAATGATGTATCATAAGTCTCAGGGAGGACAGATCAGCACAAGGACAGAAGGAGAGTCAGGACCAGAAGGCTTTCAGTGGACTCGTCCTCAGCGGGGCGTAGCATCGGGAGATGAATTCGTAGTCTCACATTATTAGCTCAGAGCACTTGCCTCCTTTTTTATCATAACGATCACAACTTTGCATTTTAAGAGTAAATAACAACCAAGTTGCCATGCAAGCTTATTTCCTCAAAAAAAAGAAAATCACAAAAGATACCAGATCTGCAGGGGAAGTCATTGAATTCATGATTATCTGCAATGTTATTCTGTGAAAAACAGAAACTACTTTTTTAACTGCTGATATGGCATTTTTACTTCATAATACCTCACAAATATTGTCAGCAAAAATCAAGGTGTTTTCAAACATGGGCATGATGAAAAGTGAGCTCCCAAATTCCTTTTTATAAAATTATTGTGCAAAAAAATATTTACCCATATTCAGCTTAATGCTTGATTTTACAAAATTGGTGTTTAAAATATATGCCTATTAACTTTGATAATATTGCTTCTATTTAGAAGCCTAGGGAAAATTTATCCACAGATTTTATAGATTTTTAACAATTGGCAATGTAAAATAATGCTTAAGTATTGCAGTGGAGTTCCTATGGGAGGATGGTTTATGGAGGCAAATGATACATATTGCATAATTAAGGATTCTGGGAGGTCCTAAACCTTTTTTGGTCTGGGATACAAAAAGAAAGTCTCTCTTCTCCGAATTGTAACCAAATCGTTAAGAAAAGGATAAAATAGAAAGGTTTAAATATGTTACAAAAGCACAAAAAATATATAATATACAACATGCCCAATACATAAGAGAAATACACATGCATTATATTATAGAAGGTATTAAGACTACGTTAGCCAAGGAATTGCTCAAACATCCCCACATACAGAATCCAGTTCTTCTGAAAGAACCTGGAGTTATCAGTGCCTTGGATTATTATTTTTCCACTACATACTGTTTTACTTGCCATCAAGAATGTGACGGTACACATTTCACAAAAGAGTGTGCTCCTTGGTGTGTGCCACACCTTTTGGGGGCAAAACTCAATTGTAAGAGGGACTTTACCCAACAAATGCAACTAGTGTAACATGGCTTCTTGTACCCTCAATGAATCCCCAACAATAAAAAAAAAAAAGAAAAAGAGTGTGCTGCTGTGAAGCTAAGATGTTCCTCTGAACCATTAACGCCTGGCCCTCTCCTGCAACTTGTATGCTGTTTGGTGCATCCTCTGGTCCCGTCCACCAGAGGGGTCTATTGTAGGTTTTTAGTAAGCAAAACTCATGTTACCTTCTCAACTGCTCCTAAAACATTTCTCAACAGAAACATGGAAGAGCTGCAATTAATTAAACTAAAATGTAATTAAACCCAAGAAGTGAGGCACCAATATTGCACATAAATTTAATTAAAGTGCAGAAAATGTGGGCGAGTCCATATAAGCAGTAGTAGCTACGTCACTGCCTCCACCCGACAGCGAACATTGGATGATACTATTCAAAAGACATGAATAGTAACAAAATATACCCCAATTTCAGAAATACTAAAATGTATAAATATCTGTATCTGTTGAACTAATGAATGAATGCTTGCATTGTTCTAATAAAGCCAGCTGGGAGTGGTCTCATGAGAGACAGAATGGGCATGCAAGTGGTGAGTCTTCACCAATCACAGAAGGGGTGAAACCGGAACTGCACATCTTTCTCCATTGATTCCAGAAATCATTCCTTATTTTAATGACTATTAATAAAGCTTAGGAACTTTCTGAAGGAGAATTAAAAAGACTAAAAGATCAGAACTGTCATGGTGATCTCTAGAGAGGGATAGACCAATTACTGAAAAGCAATTGACATTGAAGTATGTGTGGGTTCAACAAAAATATATTGAACTTTAAAGTTAATTGAGCAAGAATTAAGATCAGAGCCTCCGTTTCTTGATAAGAACAGTTTCCTAACTTGTTTAATTAATGCTTTATCCTAGGGAAAAATTAGATTTCTTTGGTTTTTGTTGTTTTTTTTTTTTTTTGGCCAGGGCTGGGTTTGAACCTGCCACCTCCAGCATGTGGGGCTGGTGCCCTACTCCTTTGAGCCACAGGCGCCGCCCATAAAAAAATTAGTCCTAGTATTACATAGCAGGAGATTTTCCAAATTAGATACAAGAAAGAATTGGCACTAAGTTCTTAGCATTTTTTTTTCTTGAGAATTATTGAGAATTAAAGGAAGAGTTTGTATAGACAAATGATTTTCTAACATCACATACATCCCTGAAATTTTCCTGGAGGTCTTTCCTATGTCCTATACCATGTAATTATAATTCTGTTCAACATTATTATTTAAATCTTTTTGTGACATTGAAAACGCTGCCTTTATTCATTTGTCAAAGACTACAAAGAGAAATAAAGATGGGTAATGCATAATCCTGGCCCTTAACGAACTCATAGGCAAGGCAAATCAGTGAGTGATTACAATGCAATGTAACAGCTGTAATCAAGAAATCATAGGAGGGTTACAGATTGGGAAAATAGGTTAAGTTATGTGATGCAATTTAAAAAATAATCATAATGTCAACCCGAAGTCTCAGTGGTTGAACACAACAAAGGTTTATTTCTCACTAAAGCTGTGTCCCATGCCGGCTGAGACGAGTCACCAGGGCACCAGGCTTCAGAAACCCAGGCTGCAGCAGTGTCGTAACTCAGACGTCTTAGTGCTAGACCTCGTCAGGTTCCTCAGCAGGAGAAGAGGCAGGAGAATTCTCCACCAGATGTGTTACGGACTGAATTGTGTCTCTCCAAAATCTGTATGCTGAAGCCCTAACCCTCGGTGTGAACATGAGGATAGGGCCTTTAGGTAATTAAGGTTAAATTAGGTCAAAATGGCGGGATCCTAATCCAAAGGGATTCTTGGCTTTGGAAGAGGAGGATGAGAGAGGAATCCCTCCACCCCCTGGTGCCTTTTGCCCCTCCCCCTGCAGAGGAAAGACCACGCGGGCTCACAGTGAGCAGGTGACCATCTGCATCTGGCAGGGAGCCCACAACAGAACTCCACTGTGCCGGCACCCTGCTCTCCAACTTGCAGCCTCAAGGACAGTGAAGAAATGAATTCCCGTTGTTTATACCGCCTAGTCTGTGGTATTTTATGACAGCCTGAGATAACCAGTACAAAACATTTAAGCAGCTGGGCACAGAGGCCATGCGTGTTACTTGCATTAATATCCCATTGCTCAGAACATCGTCGCACCTGGCCCTGTCTAACTGGGAGGGAAGACAGAGGCAGGGCACCGTGTGGGACGCCTGGTAAACATCTGTCTCTCCACAGTCATCTCTTCTGGGCAAGCAAAGATCCCTTTTCTCTCTTCTTCTTGCACGCTCAATTTTTCCTTAAGGGATATAACCCCCCCCCAAAAAAAATTATCCAGCCAGCCACAGTTTCTAGCTCAAGGTGAAGAATCTGGAGGTGATGTGTAGCAGCGTGTACATCGGGTTAGAGATGACATCTTTTGGTTTCAAAATAATGACATAAAACCCAACATTTTTCCTCCTCTACTAACCAGCATACTATGAACAATGATGTAAGAGGGACAGGAATCCCACCACTGCCGACACCCCCCTTCAAGGAAAGGAAGGCCAGAAGCTGACACTAGTCTGGTCATTCAGAAATGCTGTGCCCCAGACATCCCGAGGGTCTTTCCCTCAGGAGCAAACAATAACCCCGACCTGGCACCTTGGCCCTCCCTCTGTGCATCCTTTCTTGCACTGGGCTCTGCCCTCTGCCCCGCCGGAGAATTTCCTTTATCGTTATCCTCCTTGGTCTTGTTAGAGTTGAACTTTGGGAAAATGTTCCCGTTGAGATTCTGCAAGTTCCAGAATGTCACAGATCTGAAGGCTACTGAATCCTAAAAGGTCGTGAGCATTTTAAATTTAAGGATATTTTCCCCATAGAACTTGATCAGATTTTACTAGCTTGTTGTATGTTTAATTCCAGTTGATCACACATACCTATTATTTGGAAAGTGTTTGGGGGGACTTACTCTCCACGGGGCCGTTTATATCACCAAATCTCCTCTGATGTGAAATGTGCTCCTTAACTTCATCAGGCTTCTGTAGGAGCAGGGCTCACTAAATCAATTCTCTGCCCTAGGTTGTTTTTATCTAATTAATAGATTAGAATGAGCACCATACCCTTAAACTGTCTGTTACCTTGACAATGGAGAGGTTTTAGCATCAGGTGTGGCGATGACACGCTTCATCTATTTTTATCCTTGAGGCTGTTTAAACTTGCTTTTTGCCACATAAAGACTTTATTAATCTTATTTCCTATTCTTTGGTGTCTCAGCGTAGTTATCTCTTCCCATTTCACAAGGTTTTTAATTTTCCAACTCCCTTTCATTTTTGTTTGCAGATTCTTGATTTCTTTCTTGAAAGCTTATTCTCTGTAGTTCCTTTCCAGGCAACGGCGTTAACATTCTGTTATATAATCTCTTCCCCTACATCAGTAGTTCTCAACCTTCCTAATACCGTGGCCCTTTAGTACAGTCCTTGTGGGTCGCAATCCACAGGTTGAGAACCGCTGCCCTAGATGTTGTTGGGGAAATAAAATTTAAAACAAAATCTTCTCCCAACGCATAAAATCTCCCTATAAAGGTCAGAAAGAAAGAAAAGACTCTTAGTATTGAATGCTGTTATGCCAGAATGTTACCTGCGTGTCAGGCAACCTTCTGAGCAATGGCACAGACAGAGGGAAACTCTCAGGCCTTGATACCGCCAGGCAGAAACAGCCCATCCCATACATGTTTCCACGATAAACGGTAACTGCTCTCAAGTAAGAAACGACAGCACCATTTGTCCCACCCACATGACTCATCCTGGTAATTGGGATGACCCTTTGTGTTAGCTCTTTGGCTTCAGGTAGAGGAAAAACAAACTTCTAGCATCTTTATGATAAGAGAACATTTTGCCACGTGGAGCTAGGTAGCCCTTAAGGTTAGTCACCCACCCTCCGGCAGAAACGGAGAGATTGGAGGCCGTGTGCCTTCGGTTTACATGTCAAGGAGCTGGTTGATGGATCCCTGAGAAGGGCATTTGGGGATAAAAGCTGACATCTATCCAGTTTTAACACAATTATATGCATTTCAAAGAGAGGAGAAAGTACGCATTTCCAAAGTAAATGCCCTAAGGAGATGGAAGGGAAAGCAGTCTTTTCCCTTTCCTCATTTCCAACTGGAAGAAGGAAGCCTCTGACTTGTTTGTCCTTACCATCCAGAAGCTGGTGGCCTACCATGTCGTCACAGGTTTATAAGAGGCAAGCGTTTCACCAAATGTCACACCCCTGCATAACATCGTTTCCGGCTTTCATGTCACTTTCCCTTATCACTGTCCCGTCACTATTATAGTGTCATGTATTTGAGGTCTATGTATTTATTTATTACAGTAGCACTCTTAGGATCAAGCCGACTTAAAGAACAAAATCTCAGTCCATGTTGAGTCTGAGCAACTGCCCTGGACGATCAGCATACCCCTTGCTTCAAAAAATAAATGCTTTGCCGTAGGCACACATCCCCTCTGCTCACAGCTCTGTCAGGAACTAGTCATAAGACGTGCAGACCACACTGGATGTGGGGACACAGAGGGGACCTGGAGACATTTGGAGGACAGTACCGTCTAGCAGAAGGGCACCAAATTCAATTTTAGGGATGTAAGGGAGGTTGGCTGAAGGAGGTGATCTATAGAGAGGATCATAACACATGAGTTGGAATTATTCAAGCTGCAGTGGGAGGCTGTCTGGGGCGAGTGTCAGGGTACGCCCAACGGAGCGCAGCGCCCCATGGGCGGGGCATAGATGTTCTTTTTATTAGGGGCTGCTGAGGTCAGAGGAAGAGGCAGAAAGTGAGCAGAGAGTCTGTTAGAAGGGCAGATAAGACTCAGATCCAGGAGTGCTTTGTAGACCAGGCCAAACAAAACTTGGACTTCGTCTTACCGGCAGCGGGACTTGCTTTTCATGCAGGCAAGTAAACATAGATTTAAATTTCAGATATGTCCGTCTGGTGACTTTGTGGAACTCCTTTAATAATGAATCTTTTAACGAGGTTCATAATTTAAAATAAACAGTGTACCTAGGTCACTGTTGTCTGAGCAATCGTGGCGTAAAACAATCTGGGAGAATGAATCAGACAACTCAGATGTGACTTCTGAGGCTGCCAGGCCTTTCCAGGCGCCCTCTGTTACACGCTATTAACCTCGCTGAGCTTCATTTTCCCGTCCCTGAGAACTTGATACAAATATATGCTTCGGTGTCCACCTTCAGTGCTGATATGAGGATCCAGTGAAATAATGTGCTTTGAAACAGGGCTTTGAAGGCTATCAGATGTCATGCAACTCTAAGAGATGATTAAATTCCCCAAATGCCTAGTTTTACATGCGCAACACAGTGTAGGCTGTAGAAGGATCAGGAAGGACCCCTTCTTCTGAAGAAATCAACATTCTTCCATGAAGAAAATGAAACAACAGAGCAGGACTTTGTAGCTTGGGCCGCAGAGTGTAATTCCAAACCAGAGCCTGTGTTTTAACCCGTGTGCTTTTTACGAGCACGCGGGAGGGGTTCTTTCTGGGGAAGTGATCACCTGTGGAGGCAATGCGTGCGTCACCGTTCAGTCACAGCTGCTCAGACCATTTTGTGCAACCTTCTTAAGAGGATTTTTCAAAGCCAGTTAATGTGCCCCTCAAGAAGATCAATTGGAGGACTTTGGGTTCATTTGTTTTAATGGTGGTAGTAACCACAACCTCACAATCTGTGAGGCTGAGAATTTACCAGTGAGCGCTAGGAATGAAGTCCGGAAATTATTATTTTGATTTAAATAGCCCTAGTCTGGTCAAAATCTCTTACAAATGAAAATCTTTAGTCTTTAATTAGTCAAACAAATTAACTTACCCTTGATACAAAGGTTAATTTTTCACATTTTTTAATCCAATAGTTTTGTATTTAAGAGAAAAATAGGTTGGTGGAAATGGGCTTAGTCACCTGCTTTTGTTGGACAGATGTTAAAACTTCCACAATAAAAATCTTAAAGAAGGAAAAAATTATAATTGCCTTTGTCTTTATAAGCATTTTTTTTTCTCCTCTTGGTGTTGAATAACTTCCAGATAAAAATAGTGAATTTGCTAGTCTCCTTATCTATATCACACACACACATATCTTGTTATGGAACATTTGATCATGGTAATAATTAATTCACAATGTGCATTTTAAGCCAATAATTCTCTAAACTTTAAAACATGAGAATTATCTGGGGTTTTCAGCAGCAGCAAAAGAGTAAAGAGTAAATTAAATGTTTTAGAGTAAATTAAAATTGTATGTCAAAATCAGCTCTTCCACAACTGTTGTTTTGCTCTTTTATTTCTTTTCATGTTTTTATTGTAGATTTTCAGTATCTTTTTATAACTTCCTGATCACATAATTTTTATTGAAACTTCTACATTTATTTAATTCAGTAATTCCTATTGGTATAAATGAAGCAAAACACGAAGGGGTTACAAAAACGGAAAAAAAAATAATATTTCAAACATTGGCCTAATTCTCACACACATTATATGTAGTAGCAAAAAGTCCTTCAAAATAGGTATTCTGGCCCTTATCACAAATGAAGGAAGAAGAAATAAAACTCAAGGACCAAAATCAGTTTTCCCCAGTATAGAGTAAGACCAGTCCAAATCTAATAGTTCTGCAAAAACACATTATTTTCTAATTATATGATAGCTTTGCTAACACTTCCTTCTTTCCATGATTGTAGGTCGAAGGATGCAGTAATTTCTGTAGCCAAACTGTCTTGTTTCCAGCTTCAGTTACTAATAGATGAGGGAAAGACTTTATATCTCTTGCTACAAGAGATATTACATTATGAAAAACAGGGTCAGTGTTAAATGTAAAACAAAAATACAGCTCAACACTTCTAGACACTAGAATTTTTTTGTAAATAATTCTAGGTGGATCATGGATTGAACAATTCAGAGTGTCATTGGATATTTTTCATGAGACTAGAAAGCAATTAAACCACAAGCGAAAGCGGGTCTCTTTTGTTCCCTTTATTTTACTATGAAGAGTTAGCTTAGCTTAAATCTGTAACTTGGTGCATTCAAAGCTGGCCCTATTTTCACTCGACCCCAAGTTACCTTGATAAGACCACACACAGGTGCCAGGGGCTGTCGGATCACAAGGCTCTGAGTTTGCTGCAGGTTTCCGATGTGCCCTCCAGCTTTGCTTTTCCTGGATTGATTCTTCAGGCTAGATCTACAGATCCACCGGATGTTACCGTTAATTAACCCTTCAAGCAGAAGAGAGAAAAAGCTTCCAAATTCATTTTCTATATATGGCAGCGGTTCTCAACCTGTGGGTGGCGTAACAATGAAAATACATTGCAGCATTAGGAAGGTTGAGAACCACTGAACATGGCATCTGGAACATGGGCTTTATAAGAGTCCTCAAACTGCCATCATTTAGGAAAAACTAAGAAGACAATTGCACAGAGACCCTGAATTCATGATACACTTTCCTTCAGGCCTGTTTCCAAGTAAATATTTCAATTTACAAGGAGAGTCAGGTGGCAGTTAGCACATACGGAACTCATTACATTTGGAAATAAAATTCTGATGATGGTAGAATCTCTTAATGATCAAAGTAACAGATATTCAAATAAAATCACCCTTTTTAAACTTATGATTAAAAGCCATTACAACTTCCATATACAATATTCCACATACAATATTCCAGTTGTTAAAATAAAGTTGTTTGTAGAAATTTTTCTAGATTTTATTTTCCTTATAAATAAGAAATGAACCAATGATATTGTCTCTAAACCATTTCTTTTAAGAAATAGCATTAGCTTGAACTATAGTTATTAGATATACAAAAAATACTATTATCTTATTCTTTAGCATGAAAATATATTTAGTCTTAGAAGTTCTGAACAATCTATTTTCATTTGACGTTTGTCCAAATACTCAAGGCATCACATGTATACTTTCTCATTCATCACTTGTTATGTTTTATCCTACATCAAGAATGTCAAACAACAGTTAATTTTGTCATGTTTTATAAGGTTAATGTTAAGTCAAGTAGGAAAAGCAGCAATATCAGTTCATGTCAGGAGTAGAAGAAAAAATTCTTGCCTGAATTTCAGTCCTGAGTGAATTCTGTAGACTATTCATGTAGACTACTAAGCGAGGCCCTTGAAGTCTGTTCACATATATGATCATATATCTTTGTCATATAAAATCTATTTTTCTATTCTCCTTATTACAGTAAAAGGGCCTCCAAAATCGTAAGCTTTGAGCCTCACAAAATGTGCATCTGCTCTTACACCTGTATCTCTTTAGTTATCTCACCCAAGGGTGCTGGATTTGTATAATTGCCTCAGCCTGTTTTACACCTCCTCCTGGTCAAATGGGATCAGTAAAACTTATTCCCAAGATAGTAAGTCTGCACTGGTGTCATGGTATATCACCACGACACATGGGGATGTTTGGGTCATATAGGAATTAAAACTCCAGTCTTGGCCCTAACCTCATCAGGACTCCCAAAAAAGTGACAAAAGTTCTATAGACTCCAGAAGGTGTCCCACTATGGTGGAGGAGTTTCAGCACCTGATCTGTGATCCATTTCTCTCTTGAGTGCTGCTAAAGAGACCTCCAGGGGGACAGAAGGTGATCCAGTCTAATCTCCCTCAAATGCGCTGGCGAGTGACCCTCCAGTAAATAGACTGACGATGCTTGCTAGGAAGGGATGCCCTGTCTATGGACTGGTCTTAGTAGAATGCTCCTACTTTAGGTTTACCGATGGTAAACAAAACTACAATGTGTGGACTTCAGAGGCAGAGATCCCCAGAGAATGCCTCTTCAACTGAACATTTGGGATATAAAATAAAAGTATTTTTACCTGAGACACTTCTTGTTGGGGGTATTAGCCACATAATCTCACTCAGAAGCCTCGTGTGACCTAGGTCAGACCATGCACATCTATCACTGGGGCTGCCCTGGACATCAGGCCTCCTCTCCTGCTTTGTCTGTCACTCAACTGTTTCTGTTAGTGGGAAAACTGGCTATTTAGTGAAATCTTCCTTTAATTTCACCCTCTTTATTGGCACACCCACCAATGTGCTCAAGAACGGTTGATAGGGAATAAAGAAAATACATTTAAGACAGAAGTTATAGGTCATTAATGTTTCTCATAAATGAATAATCCCTAAAAATAAATATTTTTTAGCGATACAACTGGTCAGAATGTTAACAGTAAATAAAATAGATGTTGGGCGGTGCCTATGGCTCAAAAGAGTTGGACACTGGCCCCATATACCAGAAGTGGTGAGTTCAAACCCAGCCCCGGCCAAAAACTTCAAAAAAATTAAATAAATAAAATAAAATAGATGGTTATAAATACCAGTACACCACAGTAGTTGAGTAAAAAGAGCTTAGAAGGAGATTTTCAGAGCCATTCACCTTGCTCTTTAAATAGTTAGCAATATTTTCATATGATAAATATTTCATTTATGAAGTGACATTCTCTAAAATGTGATGAGTACTTTTGCTAGTATATAAAGAATTCAAATAAGTTGAATCCTGGTTTTCACTGGCTCACAGAACTACTCCAAGAACAGAAAAATCAAGAAAGTTTTGGTACAAATAATGCATGTAGACTTAAATCATGCCACAAAAACTTATTTTGTAGATTTCTTTGTATGTGTTATTTTATGTAATAAATATACTGTGGAAAATCCATTACCTAAGAAAAATTGCTAGGATGAAAAATTCTTTATATCTGACTAAATTTGGCACTATTACATTATACATTTCTCACATTAAGGTCATGTAACGAAGTGGTTTAAACTAGAATATGAAACCTGCAGGCCAATTGGTCCAGACTAAAACCCTCTTGTGCAAGAAAGTTAGCCCCTTTGAGCCTCAGTTTTCTCATCTAAAAACCTGAGACTAATGTAGCTGAAGCCACGTGATTGTCTTTGGAATTAAGTGAGCTGATGAAACACACTAAAGAAATGGTCACCTGCCTGACGAAAGGTGGGAGCCACATTGTCACCCGTGATGCTCACTGATGTCTTCCTTAAAATTTTAAGACAGTCACTGAACTTAAAGACATTAGAGCTTTCTATTTAAAAAACATGATAAATTAGCGATCAGGTCCCAGGGCTATGTGTACAGTGCTAGCCCAGCGTACGGACAGACGTGTCTTCAGACTGCAGGAGTCTCACTCTGCTGTTCTCACGCACCCTGTTCTGTGCGGCAAAACCGTCAAGTGCCCTGTTAGTCAAGTGCGATGTTAACCGCGGGCCTGATGGGGATTCAAAAGCACAACATTCGACATCTGACTTTGCGGATGAACAATTTCTTCCAACCTTACAGTCTTTGAAATAAAGGACTCTCTCTAAAGTTACGCACGACGGACTCATGCTCCATTACTCTGTAATGGGATTGGGGATTGCATTTGGAACGAGTCAGATCGGAGTTGAGTCACTCACGTTGGCATTGGAAGTCCCCATTAACCTATCTGCTCTCCTGTTTCCACTCTGAACCCATTCTGCTGGCACGCTTGGCGATTTCGGAGGCTACTAAGGTTGCCTTCATTCTGTTATTCCTGGATTAAGGCAGTTGGCAGAAACTGGTTCAGTCAGCAAAGAGCTGGAAAACAAAACCATTAGTAATTCTACTGGAATTAACTAATTTATTTGTAAATATAAAGTCTAATCGAGAGAAAAAGGAATGCTTTAACAACATTTCAGCAGCTAAGTCTCAAATCCGTTCAAATGGATTCATTTACATTTCTTTCCACCATGCCAAACAGGCTAAGATGCTGAGATTTCTCTCTTGGAGAGGTCAAAGTGTGACATAGAACCTACTCAGAGAAAACTACCTCACTGAGAAAAGATTCTTTTCTACCTACTAGATTTTTGAGGGAATTAAAATTTGAGGCTTGTTTAATCCATATTATTCCCTAATGCTATACTTAGAAAAGTTAATAGGAAACATTTAAGCCAAGAATGTCACTCTACAATGACAACTGTGGGGCAATTTAATATTTAACTTCCTTAAGTATAATTATCATAAATGATCAAATAGATTGCAACACTGCTCTACTATGGGTGTTTCTATTTTCTTTGGAAATAATGAAAACCTTGACCTGAAGTAGCTAGAGTGTTATTTTGTTTTATGTATTATATTTGATCAGGCTTTGCTGACTCTGGGCTATATCTATTGTCTAATTTTCCTGTGCTAATCTGGCTTAAAACATCCCTGCTTTGTTTTAAGACCCTTATTGCTATCTAAAGAAAATTCTCAGATTATGCCTGCAGCTGCTCAAACTTGCTTTAGATAACAGACTTTCTGCAGGATTGACAAAAATGGGTTCCTCTGGTCACGTATAATCATAATTGGCTTTTTTTTAACTGTCCTCCTACCTTCCAATGCTGTTGCAAATTCTGTTCCCTTTGCTAAGAATAATTTCTGAATTATTTCTAATTCCCAAATGGACAACTAATGTTCCACCCCTAGGGAGCATTGATTTGATCTCTATCCTTATAGTTTTTCTTTTTTCTAGAATAAAATTTAAATGCATACCTGGCTGCTTTCACTTAGCAGAGTGCTTTTCAGATTCTTCGATGTTGTCTCATGTGTAGGCGACCTCACCGTTATTATTATGGGAGGAATACGTGAATATACTGTAACTCCTTTACCCACTCAGCAGTTAAGAATGTTGAACCATATTCTAGTTTCTTGCTTCATATAAACTTATGAGTTGTAGTTTTAAGGAATAATTCTCTCTCACTCTTTCTGTATCACAGGCACATAAATTCCTGGAATCCAATGTGTATATATTTCTGGATTTTAATCACTACATAATGTGATCTTGCATGATAAAAATCTTTTGTAACGCAAAGGTTAAGGTGTAAAAGTATTCATTAAGCCTATTTATAACTATATTTCCCAGTAGGCAAACCATCAACTTTGAAAAATGAAAAAATGAGAAAATATATTGCCTATTGCATTTAAGTGTTTATAAACAAATAAACTTAGAGCACGTAGATAGTTGTCCTAATAATGTTTATTAGTATAGGGTAAGTTCAATATATCAGGAGATTATTTCCATTGAAAATGTGGCTCGTTACTCAATAGTTCCCAGGAGGAGGGTGCACGCCATGGCACTGTGGGTTCACACAAGGAAGAACCAGGCAGAGAGGGAGGAAAATTGGATAAGAGCTTTTGTTGTGAAGCTGGTAAGCCAACGTAAATAGGTTCAGGGTTGTTTAGTCCGATAATATCTGCAGGCTCTGGGGCATCCGAGCTGTCCCTAGTGTCTGAAGCCTGAAGCCTGAAGCCTAGCCCTGACATGATTAGGCCAGGTGGACAGATAGTGCCCAGAATTTAAGAGCCCGATAAAGGAAGTGGTTGACGGGTGTGGGCTCTGGACTGGTGGGTTTGCATCTTTAAAGCCCACTTCTGGGAGTGTTGTTTCACTGCAGTTGTAACTCTGGTAGGGGCAGCAAGGCCCTAAATGTCAAAGAATAAGAATAAAGAACATGGTTAATCCGGTAATGTGTTTTCTAAGTATATCTCCTTAGGAAGTTAACTCTTTCAGTGCTTTTAGAATTGGTAAGAAGTCGCCTTGTCCAGCCTTCTGGGGAAAAACTCGTATCACGGCAGCTGCTGGGACAAGAGCAGATGCATCTGTGGAGTCCGCAGTGAGGTCAGGACACTGGGGTGTGGGTCTGCCTTTTCTTTCATTTGAAATTTCCTAGGGTGCAGAAGTGGTTTGAGTGAGTGGAATGAAAGAGTTTGGGCAGGAACACAGCACAGTGGACAGAAAGCTGAGAGGAGCACACACTTTCCCCACAGCTAGGAGCAGTGCTGACTCACTCAATGCTCTGCCCAGAAAGCAGTGGACTCTTATGTGACTTGGAAATAACAACAGAGCGCACTTTAGCAAGAACGGAATTGTGAGGCAAGCGTGAGAAATAACAAGGGAATAAAATGGTTAGAGGAATTGTGTCTCTACTGTTATGATAAAGCCCCTATTTAGCTTCAAAAGGGAAGGATGGTTGACGTCATGCCCATCAAAGAGTGAGTAATCACTTTCTGTTGTGCTCGTAGCTCTCCCTCAATCCAGGACCTGCCTGGTCATGAACCCTGTTACTCAGATAAGCGCAGTGACATTCACCGTGAGCACCTGCTTCATCTCCAATCCTCTGGTCCTCTACTTGCCCCTGACTTTTCAATGGGACTGAACATGGCATTCACCAGATCGAATACCGGAAAAGAGAACCAGGATGACCCTCCTAACTGATACGTGAATAGTCTAGAGTCTGAAAAAAAGGAAAATTGGAATCCTTGCTCAAAATATAAACAAAAGTGAAGACATTGAGAGTACAATATAATGGTTTAATAAATGCTGGATCTTAATAATGTTATAAACTTAGAAATGGAAGAAGATAGCTAAAACTGTTGAAAGTGAAATCTACTCTATACCTAAATATTCTAGGCTCCACAGGATTGGGAGCTGCTTTACAATCGCATTAACTGTCTCCAACAAAACATGCTTTCAGTATTAAGCATGGAAGCATGATTTAACCAACACAAGGTTTTGCATTGATGATATTTAGGCTAACGTTAGACTCAGTATCTTTATCTCCCAACTTCTTTTTTCCAATGTACTCAGTTCTAATATGAAGCCAGTAGATAATCTAAAACATACACACAAAAGTGAAAAACTCAAATCAGTTCAAGGTGGGGGACAGGGGAACAGGGAGAGTAGAGGAGGGAGGGGAAGGGGGCCACCGTGTATGGCACACCTCTCGAGGTTGGGACACAACTACAAGAGGGACCTTACCTAACAAATGCAACCTAATTCTTTACACCCTCCCAACTTTTGAACTGAAAGGAAAATTTGCTAGGTAATAAAATTAGGGTAAGTCAAGTTCATTAGAGAAACGCATGTTTGCATTCCCCTTTTGATCCTACATACTAATTCTAAATTTAAATGTGCTTGCTTAAGGCAATGAAGAAATTGTCAAAGAACTGCTCAGGTGATAAATAGAAAATCTTAATTCAAAATGCAGAGCAGATCATTTAAGTTACCTTTGGCACGGATTACAGAACATCAACATTGTTTAATTCCCTAAGGAAGGCTCAGATTTGAGTTCATGTAGTTAAAAGTTTTCTGTGTAATTTTTCCACCCCTTACATGGACGTATACTTAATAAACCCATTTATCTCACCAAATAGTTACAACATTTTGTAGTTGTTGGATTCTAGCATTTGTAATAAGGTTAACATGGTGAGGGTATGACTTCGTTTCTTTAAAAACTATTTCTCAAAATCTAAACCAAACTTGAAAATATTATCCATAAGGCAAAACTGCCTCACAGTATTTGAAGGATCAAATGTAGATATTTTAAAACCTAAAGAGGTGAAATTTGTGGATTCCTATAGTTAAAATGGTTGTATTTAGTCCTTTATACCAGCTATAGGAATAGAAATGTGCTATATTATAATAGAAATGCTCTATATCCAGCTCTCCCAAAGGCATATTTATAGTTTCAACCTTGGCTTTCTTATCATTTTTATTAGTTGTATTTTTTGTGTTCACTAGCACACAGAAAAATTTCAAAGCTTACCTTCTTCAGACCTTAAAAAAGAACCTACTTTCATGTACCTGTGACATTACACAAATATCTAGATTTCAAAGTTCACTCCTATGTTGTTGTCAGGAGTTTGCTTCAGCGAATGTTGTAGAATTTATT
The DNA here is from genome assembly GCA_963574655.1 of Perodicticus potto. NCBI lineage: Eukaryota > Metazoa > Chordata > Mammalia > Primates > Lorisidae > Perodicticus > Perodicticus potto. The sequence continues at coordinate 5,170 of CAUYRH010092439.1, read as the reverse complement.
CAACAGTTCTCTAAAAGTTCTTTTCTCCAAAAAAGTAATAGGCATACACTAGGCATTCAAGCGTTTGAAGATGTGTGTTGCCTAAGTAAAACATTTACGTAAAGAGTGACAAGGTTTTATTTCAGCTTACTTCCTCTTCAAATGGCAGGTGCTCCAGGAGGTACTCAGCAGAAGCTCCAGAGTAACTAGCTATAGATCTAGGCAAAACGTTAAAAGGAAATAAATGTAAAATTTTCAGTTAAAATATGCTTAAGACACTATAAAATTGTGAAAGTAAGAGCAACAATCTTTAACTATATTAAAAAAAATACGCTTTACTTACTTTCTCCACCTACATTATGCTGTTGTTTGCAGAACACGGGCAGGTGCATATTCTTTAACTACAATAAGCATTTTCATCTCTGTGTCTTGACACTATCCATCCATCAAAAAATGCTAATTATATTAGTTCTTTCCTAAGCTTTCTCCTTTGGAAGGAATTTTTAAAATGCAGTAGAAACATTATTATGAATTTACTTAAACTATATATTTTATACATTTATTGATGAGAACAAAAATAGAGAAAATAACCACTGAAGAATTATTTTTCTTGCAGTTACAAACAACAACTTAAATATATACACGCATACATAGTATATATACACACACATAAGGTACATATTTTCTATTTAAAATATCTAAATAGAATGAAAGTAAAGGGTCATTGAAAGTTTACTCTCTGTACTGTGAACTATGAACATACTGGATAAAACCTGTTTGTTCTATCTTTAAGCAAAGAGGCTTAATTTATGAGAGAAATCTTAGACTGCCAAGTGTCAGTTCAAGGATACAAATGGATTTCAAATATTAAGGTAACTTGGAAAATCGAAACCTTCTTCAAAAAAGACAGGGAGTTATTTCATCTCTTCTCATCAGAGATCTTCCGTATTGTAAAATAAGATCATATGCTTGGGTCTGGGTGTCACTTGCGATCACTGTTGAAGAGCTTTGATATTCTTAATCTGTTATTCAGGGAAGAAAATGAAGCTAATTCGTTCACACTTCCAGCTTTGAACTTTTGGGTCACACTTACAAAAGAGGGCATTATCAAGGAAGTTATTATTGTCTTGAAGTGAGTACCGTCCAACAGCCTCGCACTTCTCTTGGAGAGGACAGTGGCGGTGAATATAAGCCTACTCTTCAGCCTGGACACTTTTTTACTTTGATCTAAAACTAGGGGGCCATTAACGACCAAGTTTGAGACAAAACTACTGTGTCTTCTCCCCCAAATGCCCATGTCTTTGGCACCTGTCTCAGAGACACTTGTAGAGGTCAGCTTTCCTGGACACGAGGCCAGAGACGCAAGACAAGGAAGAACAGAGAATAGATGTCAGGGCCCAAGTGGACAGCACCTCGCACATCCAAGGTCACGACCAGAGAGTTGAAGTAAGAACACAAGCGGACAGCACCTCGCACATCCAAGGTCACAAAGGTCATGATTCGCACAGCCCAGAATAGAAACCTCTGTGGAGACTGAATCCCGAAATCTGTCTTTCCACTAGAAAATTTAAATTCTCAATTATTAGATGATTTCCTTTGGCATGCATTTACAATAGCAAAATACTTCCCTCTCTAAAGTTAAATTCAAGCACATTCATGTTAAAGTATTAATAACAAATACTCAGCACACAGTCTAAAATGACAGCACGGGATCCCAAGGAAACATTTATTATTACCGTATATGCCAGTAAAACTGGTCCAAAATGAACCCTGCGATAATATAAAAACACTAAAGAAATAAGAAATATTCCCTAAAAGAAACTCTGTTTCTTATTTTTTCATGGCAAGGAAAATTGACATGTTTTAAAGAGAACCACAGAGGAAAACATATATATACTTTTTTTTTTTTTTTTTTTTTTTTTTGCAGGTTTTTTCTTGGCCGGGGCTGAGTTTGAACCTGCCACCTCTGGCATATTGGACCAGCGCCCCACTCCTTTGAGCCACAGGCGCCACCCTAGGAGGAAAACATATATATAAAAGTCACCCAAATCCAAAAATCAGAAACTAAGCATTTTCCATTTATTCTAATATAATCAACTAAAAAATATTTTTATACTGCATTTCTATTAAATATGCAGAAAGTGGACAGTAGGCACGGTAACGAGTTATTTTGCTGACACTTTTAGCCACATCGTCTACCTGTTCTGCTGGAATAAATATAATGAGCCTTGGTCCGGGGGAAAGAGTTGAACCCCTGAAAGCAAAAATGAATTCACAAGGGCCACAGCACCTGAGCTCTGTGATCAACGCCTTCCACTGAGGGAGAAACAGGTTGAAGAACGACCTTAACACGAGCTGATGAAACAGCAAAGTGTGTTTTGTTCCCTTCTCAAATGGTGTCCGTGTTGGCGGGAGCAGAGGTAGATTTCCCCTGTAGAAAGACGCCACTTTACCAAGGGCTCCGGGAGGGGGGCAGCTGCTCACAGGCAGATTCTCTGACGGAGACAAGTGGTAGTTTGATAGTACATGGGGGGGTGTGATCGGGCCTGTCAGAAGCATTGTGGGTCTCGGTTTGAGGACAGGAAACACCATCTCTAAACACAGAGAATGCCACATCGTCGAGGAATACAGCAGGGGCTGTCGGTACCCAAAAGCACAATGAGAAAATACTGGCGAAGGACAAAGTTTGAGCTCCCCGGTTAGTGTAGAGGTCTGGCGAAGCCATCTCTTGTACTCACACTAACAATCTCTCTTCCTAGTGACCGCAGTGTGCAAATGCATTCCCCCTTTGATCCCCACAGCAACCCTCTGAAGTGTGTAAGGCAAATCGTTTTAGCGGTGAGCGGCCGCAGACTTGGAGGTCAGGTGGTTTTTCCAAGGCATCCGAGCTGTTCCCGAGCCCTTAGGCCCCTCTGTGTCTGTCCCCAGGGGCCTACTGAAGGCCTCATGTGAACTGGTTAAGTTTTCCTTACTCAGCTCTGTGGACCCCAGTGCAGCCTCTCACGCCCGGCATCTAAACGTTGACCGTGTCCGTGAACACAATGCTAATTGGAAAGAACCCCAGGAGGTTGCTTTCTAATTCTCTCCTGCTCTCTGTTCATTCCTTCTCCCTTCGGTTTGTAGGAAAGTCTAACGAAAATAGCGAGAGAAATAATCATTGGGAATTGACATGTATAATCCATCCCCAGATGGAAAAAAAGTAGAATTAAATCAACGATGGGTAATTCTATGACTCAGTCATTTGAAATCTTAGACAACACAGCAACATAAAACTTCACATAACTGAATTTCTGTAATTCATCCTTGCACACTATGAGGAAAATGACATCCTAGAATGGTCCTCAGCAGCAAGCGATCCGGGGTTCGCAGAGAAGATGGCACTGAAAATGAACATTTCACGGGGCTTTAGCAGCTAGCAAAGCGAAGAGAAATGTTAGCTTTTCTAACATTCAGGGATCTCATTCTCTAAGATCTCTTTGATCCCTGGTAGGTATTTACCATATGCACCCAAAGGCTTTGACCATTAAGAAAAATAAAATAAAAGTATACTGCATGAATTCTCATTAGGTCTCAGGGGTAAAAGGAAACTTCTCCCAGCTACTTTCCTTACGGCATTTTTATTCCATTCTTTACAATGGTTGGTGTTGGGTTGAGAACAGCAGAACATATTCCAGTAAACGCCCACCTCCTTCTGCTTCCCGAGAATTTCATCTTGGGCCGGGGCAGGAGAGGGGTGGGGAAGTTTATTCATTCCTGCTGGTCTTAACCTACCCACTCGGGAAGGAGGTGCCTGAAAAGTACAGAGGGATCCAGCTGTTAAATTAGCTGCATGAGGCACTTTAACCAGCTCACTCCAAAAGCACAGGAGCATTGACTTGGTGCTGTCTGCTGGGGAGGTTACTGTGCTTCTTCCCCCCGACTCACCAGGACACCGATAGTTTCCTGCAGCCCCGTGGCCTGTAAAACCAGGGTTGCAATGGCTGTGAAATTGCCCTCTCTGGAAATACTTCCCAGTTCTGTAAGCTGTTCCTGCATTTCTATAATGAGCCCCTCAACTGCCTGAAGGTGCTTAATCACTGAAGATATTTCTGGAAACATGAAAGAAATTAATTTGGTCCAGTCATGGAGACGGGGTGATCAGGTGGTGGATGGAATATATATAATCTACTCCACGTGAGCACCAGACTCTTATTCCGTGGCTTTCCTGGTCACTGCCCATCAGCCGGTGTCCCCTCCTCGGCTGGGCAGAGTGCCCTGCAGATGCTGAGCGAGGTGACGGATGAATCTCTGCTGAATGGGACAAGCAGAGGAGCACGCTGGTCCTGTAAGGAGGCTCCTGCCGTCCTTGGTTCTCTGCTTAATGAGGACAGGAAGCTCCTCGGCTTACTCACAAAGCACCGGTTTCAAACTAAAACATGCAGAAATCACCTAGAGTGTTTCAAATATGGGCCAGTCCCTGTTGTCAGAAACCTATGGAATCCAGGGATGTGAAATGAAGTCTGCCAGGTGTAGGACAGGCTGGGATTCAGGAAGAGGGCCGCACAGGCCAGCCCGGGGCCTCTGTCTTCCGCTTCTCTGCTTCACACTGTCCTCATTACCCCCCTGTCTCACAGCTCACGTCCCGCTTCACACGGGCCATCCTGTCCGTCCCTGGCCTCGTTACCCCCGTGTCTCACAGCTCACGTCCTGCTTCACACGGGCCATCCTATCTGTCCGTGGCCTCGTTACCCCCCTTGTCTCACAGCTCACGTCCCGCTTCACACGGGCCATCCCAGCCAGTGCCATCCATGTGCTCAGCCTGAACCGTGGGAGGATGAGCGATGAGAGAGAGATCTGGAACACTCCGTGAGGACGGGACTTTGAAAGTCATTTTTATATTTTAACTTTGAGTCTGTTCTGCTGGTTCTGACCTTCACTCCCTTTTTTTTTTTTCATTAAATTATAACTGTGTACATTGGTGCAATCATGGGGCACAATGTGCTGACTTCATATACAATCTGAAATATTTTCATTGAACTATTTAACGTAGCCTTCATGGCCTTTTAATCACTATGCAGCCTTAAAGAAAGATGGAGACTTTACCTCTTTCATGTTTACATGGATGGAGCTGGAACATATTCTTCTTAGCAAAGTATCTCAAGAATGGAAGAAAAAGTATCCAGTGTACTCAGCCCTACTATGAAGCTAATCT
>CAUYRH010092436.1:0-30700 GCA_963574655.1 Perodicticus potto | reverse complement strand
ATGCAAACAGGAGAGCAGAAGAGTACAGCCAGCTGTGGGCCAAGTACTAACTGATAAAAATGGTTAGGCCTGTGAAAAGAGCCTCCAAATCAACCACAGAGGATTGATCGCTGATGCCCTCTCCTTCCAACAGGAAGGAAGGGAGGGAGGGAGCGAGGGAGCGAGGGAGCGAGCCAGCCCGGGTGGGGGCCGCCGGGCCGCCGCGGTCACGTGGCGATCAGCCGCGCCGGGAGGGGCGAGGCGGGGCCGCGGTAAATAAATAGGGCCGGGCGGCTCCGAGGCCTCTGCGGCTGCGGGGCTCCGGCATCTGCACCGGCTGCGCGCTGTAGGGCTGCGGGCCGGGTCTCGGCGGCTGAGCGCGGTGAGGACGGGCGGGGGCGCGGGGCGGGGCGGGGCGGAAGTGACCTTGGCCCGGCTGCGGAGCGGCCTGGGCGCGGGCGCCGGGGTCGGCTCCTCTGCGTCCCCGCGGACCCAGGCCTGGCCTCCGTTGTTCCTGGGAGCCGGTGGGGGCAGGGGTCGTGGCCGGAGGGAAGCGGGGGACCCCGGGGCCTGTCCCTGCGGGGCGAGCAGGGGTGGCTGGGCGCGCGCTCCCCTAAGTCACGGGGAGGAGAAAAGCAAAAAATCACCACCCGGCCGCCCGCCCTTCCCTGGGGCTGTGCTGGGTGACCCGGCCCGGGACGGCGGGTATTCGGGGTCGGGGACTTTGCTGGGAGCCCCGGGAGAGAAGCCTGCCAGGAGTTTGGCCGCGGGCCCAGCCGCCTATCGGCCTCTGGGCCTCGGTGTTTTCAGGACAAATTGCTAGGTGTTTCCTGCCGTCTGCCATGTATTTTTTTTGTTTTCTTATTCCAAAGGGTTTGGGCAACTTTGCACATGCCCCACACGCTTCCTGGGACCACGGCTGCACGCAGGAACCTTGTACTGGGTGGGTGGGGTGGAAGCTTCGTGGTGAGTTAAATCCATAAACAGGAGGAGAAATGGCAGAGCGAACAGCAGGAAACTGGATAGGGCTTGCCTGGTCCCCTTCCCTGGGGATGTGGAGGGAGAGGGCGCCTTCCCCAGGCACCAAGGATGCCACCTGGCTGGAGCAGGGAAAAGGATTGTACCCCACACCCCGTATTCCAACTCCTGACCCAGTAGAGACTCCCACACCTCCTGGAGAAGAGAGGGGCAGGGTGTTCAAAGGGAGACCTAGCCCCACTTGGTATCCTAGAAAAACTGACTCTTTCTCCGGTGATCCCTCAGGAGAAGAATGTAATTGAGGTCGCTCGTGTTGACGAATGAGTAGACTCCAAAGGTCAGGTGAGGAGGCCTGGAAGGTGGCAGCCTGGTAAGGGCTGTTCCTTTTCTTCTGCAGAATCCCCTCTCTGTAAGCTCTGCTATGGTGACCTATACCCTTAAGATTCTATAGCAACAGGAGCTGGGCTGCCCACCCTGTGTAGTTTTTCCAAAGAAAGACTTGAAATTCCCTGGGGGAAAGTAGCCTCCACTCTCTGCTCTGTCCCAGAGCTGGATATTGCCAAGCGAATAGGCGCAGCTCCCACAGGCCTGGCTCACCACACCTCCCTCTGATGATGGCTTAGGACAACCCTGTTTCCAAACTGGTCAGGCGGTGAGAGGGTAGCTTTCCTTTGGCTTCAGGTAGAAACGCCCCCGTGATGCTCACTCGGTTGTTTGGGCTGAGGTCCTTTTCCTAGACAAGTTCTTTTCTTTCCCTAATCACTGGTCCTGGGAGCTGGAAGAGGAAGTTGCACAAATCTTTTGTATTGCCCTTGGCAGTTGTATTGAGAAGAGTGGGGAGATCCCATTTCAGAGGTGCCTTGGGATGCCTGTAGGGTGTTTTAAGTGTAGCAGTGCATTTTGATTGTGTAGACTAGCACCTCCTTGGGAGATAAGGACTTGAAATATACAGAGAGAAGAGTTATAGGCCTGCTGCCTAATGGCTGGGCATAAGGAAAGGATTAGAAATACATTGAACTGTATGAAATGGGAGTTTGTATAGATTGGAAATGGACACTTTCTCCTGATTCATATAAGGGGAGATGGTGGAGTCGGCCCCTTGAAGGCAGGTCAGGCACACTGAGGTGCGTATTGTGCTCCTGAGGCACTGGGATGGCAGGTGGCATCTGTACTTGGCATCTTCTGTCAGCGTACAGTCCAGGAGCTAAGAAAGAGTGTATGGGAGGTAACCTTAGTCCTTGCTTGGCAGTTAATACTCATATTCCACCCTGGGTTGCGTGGAGTAGGAAGAGCTGGAGGAAGGCTCCAACCCCATTACATGTTGAGACTTTTAACAGATCTTCTTTTATTTTGAGACAGAGTTTTATTCTGTTGCCCTGAGTAGAGTGCCCTGGCATTAGCCTAGCTTACAGCAACCTCGAACTCCCAGGTTCAAGGGATCCTCCTGCCTCAGCCTTCCCAGTAGCCAGCTAGAACTATAGGTGTCAGTTAGGTTTTATATGATTTGGGTTTTGTGTGTGTGTGTGTGTGTGAGATAGGTTTTTTTTTTACTTTTTTATTTTTTGAGACAGAGCCTCAAGCTGTCACCCTGGATAGAGTGCCGTGGCATCACAGCTCACAGCAACCACCAATTCCTGGGCTCAAGGGAGTCTCCTGCCTCCGCCTCCCAAGTAGCTGGGACCACAGGTGCCCGCCACAACGCCCGGCCATTTTTTGGTTGCAGCCGTCATTGTTGTTTGGTGGGCCCGGGCTGGATTCGAACCCGCCAGCTCAGGTGTACGTGGCTGGCGCTTTAGCCTGTTGAGCCACAGGCGCCGAGCCTAGAGATGGGGTCTTGTGCTTGCTCAGGCTGGTCTCAAACTTCTGAGCTCAAGAAATCCTCTAGTCTTGGCCTCCCAGACTGCTGGGATTATAGAGATGAGCCACCATGCGTAGCCTAATTCTCTCATTTTTAACCTCAAATCTTATCCTCCCCTTCTACAATCCTGGGGCCTCCTAATCTGAGGCTCCCCTGGGAACCTGGGATCAGGTGGGTAGTGTCCTTCTCCCTTTCCCTCCAGGATCCCCTCAGGGGCAGCAGGTGCTCTGTGTTTCCATGTCAGCTTCCACTCCTGTGCCTGCTTCTGCATCTTGGAGGGGGACATGGTGCCTCCTGTGTGCTGTTCCTCTCTTTATGATCCTCCTGCACTTTTTTACAACTCTGTCAGGTTGCTGTGAGCTAGGCTGAGGCCAGGGCATTCCAGCCTGGGCAACAGAGCAAGACTGTCACAAAACAAACAGAAAAAGCTATGTCAATCTGTAAACAGCGTTATTAAAATTTATGTAACTCCTGTCCTCCTTGTCTACTCACGCTGGTGAGATTTATCTAAGTTAATATATATAGATCTAAGGCATTCCTCTTAAATGTACAACAGTATGTGTCTACAGAGGGAGTCGGTAGATACCCTTTCACTGTGGCTCATGCTGCTACAGTAAATATTCTTGTATCTCTCAGACACTTCAAGAGATTCTCTGGGGTAAAAGCTGCAGTAGAATTAATTGCTGTGTACTAAGGTGGGTGCATCTTCCATTTTGCTGGGTATTGGCAGGGTGGTGGTGTCAATTTACACCCTCGGTGGCGTGGAGAGTTCCTGTTACTCGTATTTACCAACGCTGGAGATTACCAGACTTCTCATTTTTGCTGCTCCGATGGGTTTGAAATGGTATATACCTCTGTTAGTTTTCATGATTAGAAATTCGGATTTAATTCTTTGTCCTATTAAAGCATCGATTAGTGAAGTTTCTTCTGGTTTTGGTATTGGTTAGTGAAACTTGAGAAGTGTGTGAGGTCTAAGTGCTGACTGGCTCTTCCAGCTCACAGATGAGGCATCTGCAGATTTGGACCATCATTGGGGTCACGTTCAGGGGTGTCCAACCTGCGGCCCGAGTTTATTGGACACCACTAGATTATTTGAGGATTGTTTTGCTTCTCTGTGGTGTGTGATATATCAAAAAGTGTGCAGGGATGTTTTCTTTCGCTCATCAGCTTTCATTAGCGTTTGTATATTTACTGTGCGGTCCCTGGCAACTCTTCTTCACTGTATGGCAGAAGAGACAAAAGACTGGACACCCCTGAAAGATCACTGTGGGATTTCATCTAGAATCTTACCTCCTGGCAGTTACCATCTCTCCTTAGGGACACTCATTCAGGGCTGGTTCATGGTGTTTATAAGCCTCATTTTTCCTCACCTGTAAAACTGCAGCCTTCTAGAAGATTGAGTTCTTTTCCAGCATTGATGGTTGGGGAGGGATGTGTGGCTGGCAGTCTCGACTCTGTTATCTCTGTTTACCAGGCCAATACCTCCTTTGGGCTGGTCATTAAGATAATCTGTCACCAGCAAGCATGGTTGGAGGGGGACAGGCTCTAGACCTCCAAGATAGGGAACTGACCTAGCAGAGAGTGCTGCGGGAAACATTTAGACCTTCCACCCTACAAGAACAAGTCAGGCCAGGCTGCTCCATGACCTTCTGGCCTGCTGACCTAGACTTGGACGGGATGTGTTCTCACACATACACAGTCTCACGGTTCCTGGCTTGTGCAAATCCTGGCAGGGTGGTGCCAGACAAGAGCTTTTGCCATTTGAAGGTTTGAACTTCTGTCAGACCACATCAGAGTGCTAGGAGCCATCTGCCACCCACTCTCAATCCACCTAACTCTGCTAGTATGTGGGGTGTGCTTGCTTTTTTTTTTTTTTTTTTGAGACAGAGCCTCACTTTCTTGCTGTCAGAGTGCTATGGCATCATACTCATAGCAACGTCTAACTCTTGGGCTCAAGCGATCCTCTTGCCTCAGCCTCCCAAGTAACTGGGACTATGGGCACCCCCCAACCCCAAAATGCCTGGCTGTTTTTTAGAGGAGGGGTCTCACTCTGGCTCAGGCTGCTCTTGAACTTGTGAGCTCAAGCCATCCACCCCCCTCAGCCTCCCAGAGTAGGGTGTGCTTTCTTTTGGCAATCAAGATAGAAGAATCAATCAATGTTTAAGGCTTTGCTAGTAATAAATAGTATGTGATTTTTTTCATCTAAAATGAATACTTTTGAAAATAGAAATAATTTCTCTGGGACAGCAAGTGTTAACTGTCCTATGCCTGGGAAGATGTCTATTAATCCTACCAGTGAGGGGGTGTTTTCTCAGCCTGGAGCATGGGAGGCACTTTAAAAAGAGCATCTCCCTCCAGCTTCCATCAGCCTGGTGACAGGAGTCTGTTCCTGGGGCTCCAAGAGGAAACTAGGACCAGACCCTAGAGGTGAGGCTTGCTCTGCGTCCGCCAGTGTCATCTGGCCTGGGGCAGGATTAGGGCGCTGTTGTGCTCCTACTGATCTCAGTAAAATCCCAGAGGATGTCTGAACACTTTGATAAAGCAGGCCAAGGGTCCTTCAGTTCCAAACATGGCAAATTATTATCTCAGTCAATATAACAGGCTGGGGGGGAGGTGAAAAAGCTTCCAAAACTTACTAGAAAGCGGACTACCCAAATTGTCTTGCTTCCCACCAGCAATTAAAAAATCATTGTCAGTTGCTAGTGGCCTTTGGAGGGCCCGTATCTTACCTGCAGTAGGGATTTTCCACCTGCGTGCAGGATGTGGGGTTGCTACAGTTGATGGTAAGCCGAGCTACACTCAGAGCGCTGCAGCCAGTGTCTCAGGGCCTGGGGGACACAGCTTGGGTGGGCCGACTGCTGCCCCTGGTGCAGGGAAGTGACTGGCTTTTGATGGGTGACTGGCAGGTGCACAGCAGAGGAACACATGAATGGCCTAAAGGGTATGCAGTGTAGCAGCTTCTGATCCTCCTGGCTCCCTGGGAGCCTGTAGGGCTGGTTGGTAGGGTTGCTGCCATTGCCGTTTCTGTGTCACACAGCAGTTGGGAGTAGGGGGCTGTGGCTGCTAGGAGACAGCAGGGGACAGAGAGGCAGCCATGACTGTACATAAGGAGACAAATGAGACCAAGCCTGGGAGCCCTTTTTCTTTCTTTTTTTTTTTTCATACATGTTCTCACTCTGTCACTCTGGGTAGAGTGTACTGGTATCATCATAGCTCACTGCAGCCTCCAATTGCTGGGCTCAAGTGAACCTCCTGCTTCAGCCTTGCAAGTAGCTGAGACCACCACACCCAGGTAATTTTTCTATTTTTTTGTAGAGATGGGATCTTGTTCTTGCTTAGGCTGGTCTTGAACTCCTGACCTCAAGGGATCCTCCCCCCTCAGCCTCACAAAGAGCTAGGGTTACAGGCACCAGCCACTGTGTTGGGCCCTGGCCTGGTTTTGTTGTCAATTTAAACATGATAAACCAAGAAGCCAAGCAAACACTTCTTCATTAGGAGCAAAAACATAAAACGTGAAATAACCACATCAAGGCTGTGATTCAAACTCAAGATGGAAAGGTCTTGGGTCTCCTTCGGGTCGGTCCAGAGCGTAGTTGAGATCAGCGCACTCCTGCCCACCACAGGGCTGATGTGACATTCAGGTTGGTTGGCCAGGTGAAGTTGGGGGGCGTGGAGACAAAGGCCTGCATGGTCTTGTTTTGTGGGTGTACCGACTGAAGTGGTGGAAACCTGACCAGCAACCACCTTTAATGGCAGCGAGAGGGAAGACAAGTTTTTATGGACGAGAAAGAGACTCATAAAGTTCTCTGCCAAAGTCCCACCAGGTCTTCACGAACCTGCCTTCCCACCTTCCTACTGGTCTGGAACCATTTATCTATATGGACGAAATGTAGGTCCTCGATTTCTTTGGTTCTTTAGAGCTGTGAAAAGGTTAGCAGTAGCCCCACAGCACCGATGGGCCGGGAGGAGCAAGGTGCTGGGTGAAGACTAGTGGAAATACATTTACTTTTATTCCGTGTCAGCCAGGAGATTGCAGTTGGCTTTTATGGAAATTTCAGGCATCTGTCTCCAGTCTCCTTAAATCCTTTACAGATTTAGAGCCCAGTCTGCCTGAGGGCTTTTTAATCCTGTAAGAAAGCTTTCATGAGCAAGTATGAGCAGCAAAAGAGTGTGAGGCTTTAAACCTTCCTGTGACTTGGCATCCCCCTTCCTTTGATGTTCATTCTCTCTCCCTCCAGAATCTCAAGGTCTGTATTTGTCATGGGAATGGCTTCATGACAGGCAGGGAACAGTTTTGCCCGGAAAGGAGGGTGCTTTGTTTGGTTGATAGGATCACCTGGCCGCATGTTCCTTTTTTGCAAATGACAACCTTCTGCAGAACTTCAGTGGAACACGCATTCATGGAAACTGTTAAGTGCTCTATAGGTTTGAAGAAGAAAGAAATAAGCATAGCTCATTTTTTAAAAGCCAGAAATTAGCTTGGAAAAGGGACAGAGTGGAGCAGCGGAACCCAGGTGTGCCCCAAGCAGCCCAGCTGACAACTAGTAGTGACGTCTGCCTGCCAGTTCGCCCAGCAGCCCCCGTCCTGAAGGACTGTGTGGCATGCAAGTGTCCTCCGTTTGGGGCCTCCTTCCCTTGTGAAATAAGGACTTTCTGTTCATCATCTCCTGCAATTGAAGACACCGATCCAAAAAAAAAAAAAACAGAATTGAGAAATAAAGGGAGTGTTTGCTTACACAAGGGGAAGTGAAAGTGGGTTGCTGTTTCATGCTAAGACCCCATGACTGGCTTGTCCCATGACTGGCTCATCAACAGCACAGCGGGTCATTTTCACCATCTGCCTTTGTCCAAAATTTTCAAGGTTTGTTTGATTGTAGAGGGACAAAGGTGTTTGGCACTCACTGGAGTAAAATTGCCACTGCTCTCAGGGCATCTGCGTCCGCACCCTCCTAGACGGCACAGTTTGGCTCTATATGCTTGGGGCTCTCGGCGATTACCAGCATTTTTGGATGTAAAACATGGAGGTTCATTAGAGTTACAAAGCTTATTTTAGTCGAGACACTTCTTGGTGACATGGCGGTATTGGAAAAGGTTTGATATGAACTGGAATTACCTGGGGTCTCAAAGTAGGGGATTGGGGTGAAGGGAATATTGGAGTGGCAGTCGTGACTACGTTGTCATTCATGCCGGGTACCGGGTAGCAGCTTCGGAAGTCAGTTCATGCTCAGCTTCCACCTGGACACGGTGGTCATTATTAGATCCATTCTACAGGAGGTGAAAGTGTGGCTGGAGGAGGGGAATGGTTGGTGCCCAAGGAGACCAGCTAGCAAAAGGTGGAGCTGCTGCCACGTGCAGGGCTCCCGACTATGGGCACAGAGCTTGTTTTCACCACCTGGCTACAGCAGCTGGTGGCCCCTGGGACCCCAGCACTGGGCTGAAAGGAGGGCTGCTTCCCAGTGCTCAGCCCTGAACAAATGGGTCAGGGCTCCAGCTCATAGCCCGAGGTCACAGGGAGCCTAGTGATGAGTGGGGAGCATGAAGGTGACCCCCACGTGGAGAGGACCAGCAGAGCCAGAGGAAAGAGGGGTGAGCACAGTGACATCCCACTGCCGTGACATGGCAAGGGGGCCCCTCAGGCCACAGGAGTGGTGTTGGCAGGTGGAGTGTGAACCATTTGGGACATGGGGGTGCCTGTGTTCCCTGCCAGCACAGAAACTAAAGAAATCTTCTTAAAAATCCAAGTTGCGGGTGGCACCTGTGGCTGAGTGGGTAGGGCTCCGGCCCCATATACCGAGGGTGGCGGGTTCAAACCTGACCCTGGCCAAATTGCAACAAAAAAATAGTCAGGCACTGTGGCAGGTGCCTGTAGTCCCAGCTGCTCGGGAAGCTGAGGCAAGAGAATCGCCTAAGCCCAGGAGTTGGAGGTTGCTGTGAGCTGTGATGTCACAGCACTCTACTGAGGGTGATAAAGTGAGACTGTCTCTACAAAAAAAAAAAAAATCCAAGTTTCCATGGAGGCACTCCCATTATCCATTTGGCTTATTATTTGACATCTCAACGGACACTAAGGCGCCAGGGAGGCACTCCCGTTGGATGTGCTGAGAGCATCCTGCCTCTCGGGAAGCCTTCCTGAGCATGCAGCAGTGTCCCTGGAACAGCAATGGTGAGGGCAGGAGGTGACCCTTCCTAAGGGAATTCTGGGGGAGCTGTCAGTCCATTAGTCTGAGCTTCTACCTGAAGCGAATGGACACCCCATGTTTCTCACTAGTCCCTCTTGTCTTGGAAGAGGGTTCAAACACCAAGCGTTTTTTTTTAGAGACAGAGTCTCAGTTTATCTCCCTCAGTAGAGTGCCGTGGTGTCACACAGCTCACAGCAACCTCCAACTCCTGGGCTTAGGCGATTGTCTTGCCTCAACCTCCCGAGTAGCTGGGACCACAGGCGCCCACCACAACGCCCAGCTATTCCAAGTGTATTTTTTATGATACTGACACTTAAAAAAAAATGGCAGCACCGGACATGGTGGCTCACGCCTGTAATCCCAGCACTCTGAGAGGCTAAGGCAGCTGGATTGCCTGAGCTCACAGGTTCCAGACCAGCCTGAACCAGAGCAAGACCCCATGTCTAAAAATAGCTGGGTGTTGTGGTGGGTACCTGTAGTACCCACCTACTTGGGATGGGAGCCTGAGGCAAGAGAATTGCTTGAACCCAAGAGTTTGAGGTTGCTGTAAGCTCTGATGCCATGGCAGTCTACCATGTGTGACCAAGTGAGACTCTGTCTCAAAAAAATGGGGTGGCACCTGTGGCTCAGTGGGTAGGATGCCGGCCCCATATACCAAGGGTGGTGGGTTCGAATCTGACCCCGGCCAAACTGCAACAGCAACAACAAAATAGCCAGGCATTGTGGCAGGTGCCTGTAGTCCCAGCTACCCAGGAGGCTGAGGCAGGAGAATCACTTAAGCCCAGGAGTTGGAGGTTGCTGTCAGCTGTGACCGTGGGCGATAAAGGAAGACTCTATCTCTAAAAAAAAGAAAGAGAGAAAAATGTCAAGTGTTGGACAGACAGACAAAGCAGCTTCTGACTAGGAGACATGTTTCCACTGGGGTTGGGAGGTGCAGGGATTGTTGACACATGTGGTCGTGTGAGACCTGCCAGCCCTTGCCTCACGGAAAGAGGGAAGGTGAAGCAGAAGTCGCTAGGGAGGACGCCTCACTGGTGCAGGGGAGTCAATTGGAAATACACGTAAGGGATCGTTAAAGCAAATGTGCTTTTATTGAATTGGTGGTTCAAGGCCTTGGGTAATACTGCTACTGTTCTTTAAAAAAAAAAAAAACCCAAAACACAAAACTTTGAAATAGCAGGAATATATTCATTAAAAAGAAAGAAAAGGGCAAGGCTAGGCAGTGAAAAAGAAGTCTCCCTGCTGCAGTTGTTGGCTCCTGCACGCTTTCTCTCTATGGCGCGTGTGGTGTTAGGAGCTTGCTCTGTGCACAGGACGTGACTCAGGGCCCCACACCCACAGTCGTCAGCCTTCTGCACTTTGCTTTATTCCCACCTCACGGTACAACTTGGGCAGTTTTGCTTCATCAGTACAGTCCAGCTGAACTCCAGCGGGTTCCTTTTCCAGTGGCTACTGTGTGTTCTACGGAGCCATTTTCCACTTCTGGTATCAGACACTTGCTTTGTTTTTGGTCTTTTACTGGGATAGAATGTTTAACGAACTTCTGTGTACCTGTATCTTGGCAGTTGGGGGCTGTGGGGTGAATTTCTAAATGTCAGATTGCTGAGTCAGAGAGCATGAAGCTTTAGAAAGTAACAGGTGTCGCTGGGCAGCCTCTCCGTGTTTGTAGCCACCACTGAGTGCTTACTGGCTGGCTGGCTCCGTCCCCCCACGTCCCGAGCCCCACTGAGAAGCGCCAAACTGTCCAGCCTTTGTTGACCTGAAATGGGATACATATCACCCTGATTCCCTGTGTCTCCCTGAAGTTGAACTTACCTTTACATCTGTATCTTGTAATTTTTTCTGTTCAGTTACCATGTATCCCTTTGCCATTTTTCTATTAACACAGTTTCCAGTTTTCTGATTTGCAAGAGCTTATTGTGTATCAAGGAAATGAAGTCATAACCTATAGGTTAGCACTATTTTTTTCTCTTGTTTATTTTAATTTTTTTTTTTTGAGACAGCTTCAAGCTGTCACCCTGGATAGAGTGCTGTGGCGTCACAGCTCACAGCAACCTCCACCTCCTGGGCTCAAGCGGTTCTCCTGCCTCCGCCTCCCTAGTAGCTGGGACTACAGGCGCCAGTCACAATGCCCGGCTTTTTTTTTTTTTTTTTTATTGTAGAGACAAAGTCTCTCCTTATCGCCCTCGGTAGAGTGCCGTGGCGTCACACAGCTCACAGCAACCTCCAACTCCTGGGCTTAGGCGATTCTCTTGCCTCAGCCTCCCAAGCAGCTGGGACCACAGGCGGCCGCCACAACGCCCAGCCACCTTTCTGTTTTGCAGTTCGGCCGAGGCCGGGTATGAACCCACCACCTTTGGTATATGGGGCTGGCGCCCTACTTGATGAACCACAGGCGCCGCCCTCTCTTGTTTATTTTAAAAGAGAAAGTTTTTATTTTAACGCAAACTTCTAAGGTGGTGTTTTCCTCTAGTGTTACCTTTTTTAAAGTGTGGAGACTTTTATATTGTACTTAAGATCTTTGTTGCATGTGGCACTTCTGTGAGTATGGAGTCAAGTTCAGCCTTACCAGCACATCCTACAAGTCTGTTCTCCTCCCCTGGCCCTGTGGGTGCACTGGTGTCCTGATCCCCACACTGGGGGAGAAAGGTGTTTTTGAGAGGTCTGCTGCTGCCTCATGCTTTGTCCCCAGGCCAGCACTGCCCAGCATTTCAGGATACGTTTTGCTGCCCCAGAGGGCCAGCTTCGGTCAGAGCTCTTCCAGGACCATCTTCCTGTCCTCCGTGTTTATCCTCCTGATGAATTGTGGCTTAAGCCCCTGGAGGTGAGGGGCAGGACCTCACCCAGCTCCTTGTGCAGAGACCCAGGAAACGCTTCTTGCTTTCATTAGAGCCTCCTGCTCAGGAGGATGACTCACAATGCGAGCTGGAAGTTGCGCCTTCTGACTCACAAGCCAGCCCATGATCAAAAGCCTCCTTTCTGGAAAGCCTCATCTTCCAAAGAAGCCGGAAGCAGAGTCCTTGGCTGACTGGAAAAACCAGAGAGGCTCCCAGGAGGCTGGTGCCAAATAGCTTTGCTCTCACAGTCTCCATCTGCCGGCCAGTACCGAGCATGTGTCGCCTGTGTTGCGTGGGGAGGGGCCTGGGGTATCCCACTGGCCCTCCACTCAGGCACAGTCACACAGACCCTTTACACTTTCAGATCCCTAACTCGGGAAGTCTTCCAAACGTTGTCCTGCACGTCCCCGCAAAGCAGTTTAGAACGAGCTGAGCGTGCCCGGGCCCAGCCTTGGCTTTCTCACTCAGGGATGTGCACGAGGTCGTGTGTGCCGTGAGTGTGGGTCTCACTCAAGGATGCACACATGGTCATGTGTGCTGTGGGTCTCACTCAGGGATGTGCACGTGGTCATGTGTCCCGTGGGTGTGGGTCTCACTGAGATGTACGCGTGGTCAGTGTGCCATGGGTGTGGGTTGGGATTTGCAGGTGAGGCCATGGATCCTTGAGGCTTCTCTGCCAGAGCCAAGACGGTGCCCTGATGTGGGTTAAGCACTGGACTCAAATGAAAGAGAAGCCCCCTGACATCATCTCTCCTTTCCAGGTGGACCCAGGATCCAGCTTCCAACATGTGGCGGCTCTTGGCCTCCCTCTGCTGCCTGCTGGTGCTGACCAGTGCCCGGAGCAGGTCCTATTTCCATCCCCTGTCGGATGAGCTGGTCAACTTCATCAACAAGCAGAACACCACGTGGCAGGTGGGCTGTACGGCTGCTTCCTGAGGACGTCCCCTCTGCTTGCCGATCCGTACACTCTGACTCCAGGGAGAGGGGTGGCTCCCGCTGTTGCCCATAGGACGTTCTGGCCTGGACAGTTAAAGAATGAGCTGACCCAGAGTCCTGGCAGCTCAGGACCCCTCTACCCCTCCCTGTCCCATACACACACCAGGCAGCCCCTGTGCAGCCCCTGCTGTGCTGGGAGTGAGACTCTCAGCTCTGGCCCCTTCTGGTTTCTGCCCAGCCTGGGATGATAGGAACCAAGATGTGAGGAATGGGCCATGTTCAGGGCTGCAGAGGAGGGTCTCTGTCTCAGCAGGTCCAAGGAGGTGACATAGGTGTGAGAGCTGTGCTCTGCCCAGGTGTCACTGCACGCTGTCCCCTCACCCCACCCCAGCCTGCTTGGTGGGGTGCCCCAACCCTCATGTCTCTCTGAGTGAGTTGGGGTCCCTGGCCTTCCTGCGTCAGGGCTATGTGTGGGTGACGGTCTCAGGCACCACCTTCTTCCAGGCTGGACACAACTTCCGCAATGTGGACATGAGCTACCTGAAGAGGCTGTGCGGGTCCTTCCTGGGTGGGCCCAAGCTGCCCCAGAGGTGAGTGCTGTGCCCCCACCCCGCACCATGGTCACATGAGCAGCGCAAAGGAGGAACGAGACCTCCCTGGCCTGCAGAGCCTCAACACGAGCCATCTGATTGCTGTTAGTGTTTTATTTTTCTAGAAAACTCTGCAGTGGACATTTTCATGCAAATATTATTCTTTTTAACAAGCATTGGAAATGTCTGTCTGAGGATGGGACGGTTAAGGTGCAGGCAGCCACCATCTCACAGTGGGGATTACAGGCGCCATGAGGAGCCTGGGCGGATGTTTAATGATTGGGGGTGGGGCAGGACAGGCAAAGCCACAGACACTGTCTGGACCCTGTGGATAAATGAAAAGTATCCATTAAGTAAGTCAAGAAGAAGCATGCAAGATACGTTGCCCCGAGCGACAGAATTCGGTTTTGCTTTGTAAGGTTCCGAGGGAGAACCCTTCCCAGGTTCTCCTGTGCGTCTTGTGCTCACTTCCTTCTGAGGCCAGTGTAACCCTGCCCGTGGTCAGCTGCTGCTAACGCCAGAAGCTTTTGCAGGGTGGGAGGGTGAGTCATAGACTAAGGAGTTTGTAACAACGACATTCCTTTATCCAGAGTGAAGTTTGCTAAGGACATGAATTTGCCTAAGAGCTTCGATGCGCGGGAGCAGTGGTCACATTGTCCGACCATCAAGGAGATCAGAGACCAGGGCTCCTGTGGCTCTTGCTGGGTGAGGCCCTGGCCGGTGGGCATAGGTGGGGAATGGTCAGGGGGCTTGGGGTGGGGCCCGCTATGTATGACAAGGCAGGTTATGTAAACTATCCGTTCCATTAGTATAGAAATAATAATGCTTCCTGTGGCCCAGAGTTATGTAGGGGTAACAGGGCACCGTGTCCTGCAGATGAAGCCCCACAGACGTGGGGGTGAAGCCATTTCCTTTCTCTGACCTTCTGTCCTATCAGTAGATATGAGAAGCTCTGAGTGTTGCTCTGCTTTATGAGAGTGCCCCGTCTATGTCAATAAGTTTAATTGTTTTTTCATTGTAAAATATATGTAATAGAAAATTTAATCATCACAACTTTTTTAAGCATACCAGTTCCGTGACTTCAAGTACATTCCTCCCACCCAAGTACTAACCAGGCCCGACCCTGCTTAGCTTCCGAGATCAGACGAGATCGGGCGCGTTCAGGGTGGTATGGCCGTAGACTCAAGTATATTTTTGTTGTGCAGCTGTAACCCCTGTCCATCCACAGAACTCGTCTCATCTCCTCAAACACCAACTCCCCAGCCCCTGGCACCCCCATTCTCTTTGTCTCTTTGAATTTGGTTCCTCTATGGACTGCATATAAGTGGGGTCTCATGGTATTTTTCTTCTGAACAAGTTGTGTATTTATATTTTTTAAAAAACGGGCTAGGTGTGGTGCTTATGGCTATAATTCTTGCATTCTGGGAGGCTGAGGCAGGAGGATCACTTGAGCCCAAAGAGTTTGAGGTTGCTGTGAGCTAAGCTGATGCCACAGCACTGTAGCCCAGGATAACAGAGTGAGACTCTGTCGCAGAAAAAGACATTTCAGGAATGAACTGAGTTCTCAGGTAGAGGGCTGCAGGGTAAATTTCTCTTGCTTTGAATCTGAGATTGAGCCCCAAAAGCCTGCCCTGACAGTAGCTGCCCAGATGATGCGCTCTGGTCCTGGTGTTGGCCGGAGGAGGGAGGCCACATTCCAGGAGCGGTGGCCTGCTCACTTGCTTGCGGCTCGTTCCTACAGGCCTTCGGGGCTGTGGAGTCCATTTCTGACCGGATCTGCATCCACACCAGTGGGCACGTCAGCGTGGAGGTGTCCGCAGAGGACTTGCTCACCTGCTGTGGTGGCCAGTGCGGGGACGGGTGAGTCCGGGGTTGGCACCGGGAGACTCAGGTAGAGAACAATGACTTGGGGGACTCTCTGGGGGAGGGAAGGGCTAGAGTCAGGAGGTGTTTCCTTGGCTGAGACAGAGTTAGGGACTGGGGACACCTGGAAGGGGGCCCTGGCCTGGCTGCTGCTCTCTGGGAAGTGTCTGTCACCAGGATGGCCCCACGGATCTGTGCAGACCGTGGAGTCCACGTCTGGTTTTTGCCTCTCATTTCTTTTCCTGCTCAGGAAAGGTAATCGCCTTGGGGCCTGTTTCTTTATCTGTAATGAAGGATGTTCCCAGGGTCTTCAGGTCGGTTGCACAGAACTAAATCTGGATCTCTGGTGCCTGCTAGGGCTGAAGTCCGACCTTGGTTCTAGTAGCAGTGGCCGGCCTTGGCTGCAGATTAGGAATCCCTGGAAGCTTAAAAACAAATGTGGTGGCACAGAGAGCGGAGCTGATAATCCCAGCAAATGGGGGGGAGGCCAAGGTAAAAGGATCTCTTGAGGCCAGGAGTTCCAGACCGGCCTGGAACACACCAAGGCGCTGGCTCTCTAAAAGTAATATAAAAACCAAACCAGACATGACGGTACTTAGCTGTAGTCCTAGCTACTCAGGAGGCCAAGGCAGGAGGATTGCTTGATTCCAGGAGTGAGGCTGCAGTGAGCTATGATGATGCTACTACCCTCTAGCCTGGGTGGCAAAGCCCCTGTCTCAAGAAAAAAATAAAAGTCCCTGGGGCCTCACCCAAACCACTTAAGTCAGCGTCATTGGCATTGGGTTTTCTGTAAGGACCTGAGCTGCTTGGTTGAGAATCACTGTTCTAGAATGAAGGGCACCTATGGCCTACTTTGAAAGAGACACGAATGTCAGAGTCGCATCTTCTCGAGTTGCGGGTGATGCCCTGGAAGGAGGAGGGCGTATCTAGGGAGGAGGAATTGGGTTGGGGACCAGGAGGACTGTTGTGACAGTTGAGGGCAGTGGGGGTCCCAGGTGTGTCCGCGGGCTCTCAAGCCTCCCTCATGATGAATTTAATCAAAGTCTCTTTTTTGTAGCTGCAATGGTGGCTATCCTGCCGAAGCTTGGAACTTCTGGACGAGAAAAGGCCTGGTTTCTGGTGGGCTCTATGACTCCCATGTAGGTGCGTGCACCCTTAGCCTGTGTAAGCAGGGAGTCCTGACAGCTTCATGTTCCATTAGAAAGTGAAGGTGGAGGGCAGAGGGCTGGGCTGAGAATAGACAGACGGACCATGCCTCGCGGCAGGACTGAGGGTGCCCGTGCTGCAGACACAGGCCGCCTGGGACAGGGCTGGGTGGGCTTTGTGGGCTGACACCCCTCCCTGTTCCATTAGGCTGCAGGCCGTACTCCATCCCTCCTTGTGAGCACCACGTCAACGGCTCCCGGCCAGCATGCACGGGGGAGGGGGACACCCCCAAATGCAGCAAGACCTGTGAGCCTGGCTACAGCCCGACCTACAAAGAAGACAAACACTTTGGTGAGGACCCGGGGCCACAGGCAGGAAGGGGCTGGGGCTGTGGGAACCCCAGGGTGGAGACAGGAAGGAGAATGCACACCTGTCTTATCAGAGAGAACAGCACTCCTGCCCTCATTTTCTGCTTATTCTACCCTGAACTTGGCCTGAACTCTCCAGAGATGGAAGGTATCAAACACCTCCATTTTCTTTTTTTTTTTTTTTTTTTCAGTTTTTGGCTGGTGCCGGGTTTGAACCCGCCACCTCTGGTATATGGGGCCGGCGCCCTACTCCTTCAGCCACAGGCACCACCCAAACCCCTCCATTTTCAAGGAAATGACATGCCCAGGGGTACCCCAGCCTCTGCCAGGGCTTCATGCTCACTGCTCCCCTGTCATTACACCCTCCAGGAAGTCTTCCCTAAGCTCCCCGGCTGGGCAGGTTCCCTAAATGCACAGCCTCCCTGGAGGCCCGAAGCCCTCACAGATAAGTGTCTGGTGAGGCAGAGACCCCCTCACTCACACCTCGGTTCATCTTCCAGGATACACTTCCTACAGTCTCCCTGCCAACGAGTGGGAGATCATGGCTGAGATCTACAAAAACGGCCCCGTCGAGGGCGCCTTCTCCGTGTACTCAGATTTCCTGCTGTACAAGTCAGGTGCGTGCCCATTTCTGACGGCAGCGGGGGTGGAGGTTTGAGGGGGAGGGTTCTGAGCTCAGGTACCAAGGTGGTACAGGTGGACCAGCAGGACCTGCCTGGGCAGAAGAGCCAGGAGCTGGGGAGGGCTGCTGTCCCCTTGCCAGCCGCCCTTGCAGGCTTGCCCATCCCCGGTACCCAAGACTCCCTGTGACCGCAGCTTAGCCTTCTCCACCTGCCAGGCTCCCTGCTTCCCCGCAGGCAGCTTTCCGAGGCTCCCTGCTGGTTCCTTCTCACACATCTTTTCTGTGAAGTCTGCCCCTCCCTGGTAGCGGGAGGGTCACTCCTCAAGGTCACCTCCACGCCTTCCCTTTGTCAGCGCATTGGTGTTATGGTGGCCGGACTAAGTGACACATTTTATTCATCTGGACCTTTGCAAAGGCTCATTATCCTGTCTAACACCCAGGGGCTGATGCTGTGGGGACCCAAACCAAGTAAGCCCTGTCCCCGGCGCCTCAGCAGCCATGTTCCAGAGGAACCCTGCTGACTGCTACTGCCCCATTCACCTTCCACTAGATTGAAAACTCCAAAGCCTCCAACCCTTATGACACAGCACTGGACAAAGGAAGAGACCAATACTGTAAAGATGGGGGTCCGTAGGGCAGCCGCACATGTACTGGTAAAAGCTGCAGTTCCAGCCAGCAGGGATGCCCCTAGGAGACCTGGCTGGGCAGCCTTGGAGCCCATATCCAGCATGGCTCCAGCACGGCCATTGGCCCTTCCTCCTCTACTTCTGCAGGACACTCCGGAAGGGTACATTCATAGCTCCACAAATCACATGACCCTTTTGACAAACCCTTATGTGGACTCCCCACTATGTAAAAGAGATCCCTGGTCACTTAGTATTAAATTTAGTCCATAAATTAGAATGTATTTATTGGGACTTTTATTTTTAAAAAATCACCCAACAAGCACATTTTTTGGACTTCATTTAATCCCCCAATGTCATGGCGGCCCCCAGAACCTTCTGATGGGACACCCGTGGACCCCGTCTTTCCTGGCTAGGGTTGTCCTGTGGAGTTGGGTGTGTGGGAGGGAGGTGGGGCGGTGGCCCAGCCTCAGTCCCGGATTTCCCCCCAGGAGTGTACCAGCACGTGACAGGAGACATGATGGGCGGCCACGCCATCCGCATCCTGGGCTGGGGGGAGGAGAACGGCACCCCCTACTGGCTGGTTGCCAACTCCTGGAACACTGACTGGGGTGATGGTGGTAAGTGGCAACCCCCTTCCTGCAAGAACAGGACAGCAGTGGCCACCCCAGCCTTCTCTGCTCTCCCGGCTGCAAGGCCCCAGGCCCTCGGCTAAGGCTGGGCTATGACTTCTTCACCAGGGCAGAGTCTCTGAGCCCCAGAGCAGGTGGTGCCACAGCTCTCACTGCCCCAGGTGCCTTGTCACAAAGGGTGATGCAGGGGTCCATGGAGGAGGTGTCCACAGCTGCCTCAGGGGCTCTTGGTGTTCAGGGTTGGGCTACTGGGAAAATCCTAAGAGCCACCAGGTCTTGGTGACTTACTCCTGTCTTTTAGGGATGAGTCCAAATATATGGACAGGGGTAAAGCCCAGGAATTTTTTTTTTTTTTTTTTTTTGTAGAGACAGAGTCTCAGTTTATCGCCCTCTGTAGAGTGCTGTGGCGTCACACAGCTCACAGCAACCTCAAACTCCTGGGCTTATGCGGTTCTTTTCCCACAGCCTCCTAAGTAGCTGGGACCCCAGGTACCTGCCACAATGCCCGGCTATTTTTTGTTGCAGTTTGGCCGAGGCCGGGTTTGAACCCACCACCCTTGGTATATGGGGCTGGCGCTCTACCCACTGAGCCACAGGCGCTGCCCAAAACCCAGGAATGTTTTTAAAGCACCTTTCTTTTCTTTCCCAGGCTTCTTTAGAATCCTCAGAGGACAGGACCACTGTGGGATCGAATCAGAAGTGGTAGCTGGCATCCCACGCACTGAACAGTACTGGGGAAAGATCTAACCTGCTGTGGGCTGGTCTGGCCAGTCCTGGAAGTCATTCCCTAAATTTAGCCTACTGGGCTGAGGTGGGGTTAGAAATGTCTTTTATTCCTTGAATTCACATAAGATACAAGAGGTTTTAGAGGGGGCCTAAAGGATTGGATCGCGCCAAACTTTGCATCTGGCATCCAAGCTGCCTTCCCAGGTAATGCACCCCAGTCCAGCTGCCTCCCAGCTTGTTCATTGTGCTGACGGCCATATGCAGATGTCAGACCTGGAATCCTCTGCTGAGTGTGGTACGCCTCTCCCCAGCCCCCAAGCTAGTGCTGTGATGGTGCCTGGGCCCCTCCCCCATGTGTCTGTCTGCAGGAAGCAAGGCTGGCACCTGGGAACAAGGAGCCCTAATAGGTGCCCTCTATCAGAAGTACCTCTGAGCACACAGCTTTCTAGACTTGCTATAGGTTCAGAGAGATGTGGCAGCCCTTCCAAGGGCCCTGCCTCTACTGAGCTTTCCAATGTCACAAACCTTCTCTGATCTTGTCTTTGGCATGATTCTTTTTTAATAGAAGTTTTATTTTTTTGTGCACCTAAGCTGATCATGTGAACGAACAAGTCTAATAGTTGGAAGAGCTCTGCCGCTTTTGCAGATCACCTCCTGAAGGTGTGGCTTAATGCAAAACAGTGCTGGAGACTTGCTTCTGACCTCCCAGCCTATACAACCACTACCAGAACAGGACTAGCTGGGGAGAAACCAGTTTCTACCGTTTTCTAAAAATCACTGCTTCACCCTGTCAATTTAACAAGGAATGTCTGTGCCAATAAAAGGTTTCTCCTTCACCTTGAGTCTGCGATGGTTTGTCACGGCTTGTAGGCTTCCAGTGCCGTCTGTGTCCCTGGAATCATGTTGTCCTGGAACTGGGTGTCCTTGTGGCTCCTGCAGCCTTCTTTTAACTTCTCACTGCCCCAACTGTGTTCTCAAACCATGGCCTCTGTCGCTCCATGTCCTGTTAGCTACAGACTAGTGACAGCCTGAGAATTCTGCCCATGAGCACCGGGATGTATCTTGAGTATCACGTGACCAAGATGCCTTCCCAGTTCAGAGCCACGTCCGTCTCCCTGGGAACCCCAGTGTTGGTGTGGGCTGGGGCCGGAACCTGCGTATGGTTTTCTGAGGGTTTGCCAGTGGTTTATGTTGCTGGTCAAGAACATTCCTTTGCCTCGTCCTGAGAATCTTAATGCAGTATGCCAGCGCCCGTCCCGCTGGGCCTGTCCAGATACCTCAGTATTGCCCTTCCCTAGCTGAGCACTGGAGTTGGGATGGCTCTTCCTGAAAGCACTGTTAAGTTTAACTTCCAATGACCCAGAAGTTAGGAATCAGAAGCTTCATCAAACAAACTCTCAAACCCTAGTGAATGTTTTAGGAAAACTTGGTGACACATATTCATCCTAGTACTTATAAAATACTTAATGAGGCCAGTCAAGGTGGCTCATACCTGTAATCCTAGCACTCTGGGAGGCCAAGGCAGGAGGATCACGAGCTCAAGAGTTCAAGACCAGCCTGAACAAGAGCGAGACCCATCTCTACTAAAAGCAGAAAAATTAGCCAGGCATCATGGTGGGTGCCTATAGTTCCAGCTACTGACGAGGCTGAGGCAAGAGAATCACTTAAGCCCAGAAATCTGAGGTTGTGAGCTATGACGACGCCAAAGCACTCAAAAGAAAAGAATGCATAATAAGGGTTACCAAAGCCACAAGTTCATAATCACTTTATTCTTACGATTTCAATTAGAATACATTCATAACTTCAATCAAGTTCTGACATAGCTTTCCCTCTCCCAAACTGAGTTGAAAGATTATTGCCATGCTGTTCCCCCCGCAACCCGCCCCATGTACCCACCTGCAACTCCATCCCTGCCCCTAGCTGGGCTGCACTACATGAGGTGGCAGAAAAGCATGGGGCATCTTCACAGCTATGTTAAGGAGACTGTGAGACCTGCCTTGACATGTACACAGTTGGGCTGGGTCGCCATACTTTTAATCAACCTCAAACAACCTGTTGATTGTCACTCATCGCGGTTCAGTTCAGTAGTTAAGAGGGCCTTTCCAAGATAACAGATGGAGGGGACAATGCCTTGCTAGGGAAGCAAGGGAAATACATAGGGAAATAGGGACAGTTCAAGTTTAGAAGTCTGAACAAAGGTAGGCAGTTCACCTCTCCAACACATGGAGAGCCACACTCACCAAGTGGCCCAAAGACTAGCACGCTGTCCTCACCTGGGAGCTGCTACAAATGCAGTGAGAGAACGCCAGGCCTCTGGACAAGACCCCAGGTGATCCCAGGTACACGCAAGCATTTGGGCAGTGGTCTTCCAGCTGTTCCCCTGACCAGCACCACCTGTATCACTTGAGGCCTTGAGAGGAATGCAAGTTCTCAGGCACCACCAGTTCTGCATCATAAATGGTCCCAGCAATCAGACAATTTTAATACACATAGCAAAGTTTGAGAACCACAGCCTTAGAGCTATTTCCAGAACTGCAAAGAATAATCTAGAATGGCCATTAATTAGCAGATGCCTGACTCCCTTTCTTCCCCACACACTGCCCCAAGCCCCAGGAAGTGGCTCAGCAGGTGGAAGGGGACCTCCAGGAAGCTCTCCAGGCACTGGCCAGGGAGAGAAGTGAAGTGTTCACCAGATCTCCAGCCACCCCGACACGTGGAGGGCAGGCTCCCTCCTGCTCCCAGCTGTTTTTCTGCACGGGTTTCTTATTCTCAACCCCTACATTCAGGTGGGTTAGATGCTCCTCTGAGGAAAACTTAAAATACACCACATTGAAATAGGAACCAGACAGTATGTCAGGGATGCTATAAACTAATTACATTAAAGGTGGGCGGTAGACAGGAGGGCTGCCAGGTTTAGCAAACAGAAATACAGGATCCCCAAATACTTGAACTTTGGATAAGGAAGTTTTTCATATAAATACATCCCATGCAATATATGGGGTAAATTTTCCTAAAAAATAGAATTGTTTATCTGAAGTTCAAGTTTAACTGGGTATCCTGTCTTTTACCTGGCAACCTCAGAGGAGATACTCAGAAGGAAAATAGTCTTTCAAAGAGCCTCAGAATGGGATGAGAGCTAAGATCTCTGTACAAGTCAGTGGTAACAGAAAAAATTCCAGTTTTACAGCTGAAAGAGACCTAAGAGATCACCTACACTCTGAGCTGAGAGAAGCTTCCAGTATGTCCACCGCAGACCCAGGCTCTTCCCACCATGTTGTCTTTAAAATCTCCCAAGTTTTTTTTTTTTTTTCTCAACCAAGTTTTGATGCTTAAGTTATTATAGCTGTTTGTGCTCCATTTGGCAGGTTACATGGGCTTCAGCATTGTGACAAATTTGTCCAGAGCTGAGCCTTCCTGGGTCCACATCAAGCCAATTGTCTCAGAGGTGTCAGTGCACAGAAAGAGACTCAGCGCATTTGTAATGATGCTGATCCAATGATTGTCACCAACGGGCTGTAGCAGAAGAGACTGTAAGCTAGGCGGCTACAGCATTAATGTTCTAGAACAGAGTTTCAATCTGGGGCGTGTCCTGCTCACCCATGCTGGAATCTCAGTGAGCCTCTTGGTGCACCACACCCCCTGTTATGCTGGGCAGAAAGGTAAAACTCCATGGCAGAATCCAGCTAAGGACCATTCAGCTTTCAAACCAATCACCTGGAAGCATCCTTTTCCTTTCTTGAGAAATTTAGTGAATAAGCTGGCAACTTAGGGTAAGAAAAAAGCCGGAAGGGGGGGAAAATTCTGAATGCAGCTAAGAGAATCCACCCAAAGTAGAGTGGCTGGCAGGGCAAGAGGAGATAGCCTGCTCACTCAACAGCAGTCTGTGGAGTCCGCCAGATGCGCCACTCCTGGGACTGTCCACACTGGCTTCATGTGGCTACAGATGGCCACTCATCCCATATGTACTCCATTGTTTTTTTTTGTTATTTTTTTTTGTAGAGATGGGAGTCTCATTTTGTCACCCTCAGTAGAGTGCTGTGGCGTCACAGCTCACAGCAACCTCCAGCTCTTGGGCTTAGGCGATTCTCTTGCCTCAGCCTCCCCGAGTAGCTAAGACTACAGGCACCTGCCACAACACCCAGCTATTTTGTTGTTGCAGTTTGGCCGGGGCCGGGTTTGAACCCACCACTCTCAGTATATGGGGCCGGCGCCCTACCCACTGAGCCACAGGCAGTGCCCCTCATTCCATTCTTGATCTCTGCCCTTCTCAGGGCCGTGTAAGTTTCCAAGTGAACTGCACCTGGCAAACACACAGGGTAACTGAATTCTTTATCACAAAAATTTCTTTAGTCGAGCACTGTGATTCATGCCTGTAACCCCAGCATCTTAGGAGGCTGAGGCAGGAGGATCTCTAAAGGCCAGGAGTTTGAGACCATCCTGGGCAACATAACAAGACCCTGTCTCTACAGAAAACAACAACAACAACAAAAAACTAGCTGGGCCCGGTGGCACACAACTGTAGCTCCAGTTACTTGGGAGGCTGAGGTGGGAGGATTGCTTGAGCCCAAAGGTACTAAGTTGCAGAGGTGTGATAGTGCCACTGCACTCTAGCCTGAGCATCAGAGCAAGACCCTATCTCTGAAAGAATGTTAGAGGGTTTTTTTTTTGCAGTTTTTGGCCGGGGCTGGGTTTGAACCCGCCGCCTCTGGCATATGGGGCTGGCGCCCTACTCCTTTGAGCCATAGGCACTGCCCTCTAAAAGAATTTTAAAAAATTTAAAAAGAAAAATGTCTCCCCCCAATATGTGCATCTTTACTGAGGCAAATTACAATAGGGCCAGAAACAATCCTGCTGTTTCCTTCTGTAAGCTTAACTCCTTTCAAATGAGAAAATACCTTAATACCCAGAATTTATTCCATGGATGTATCACCTAGAACATTCACATTTACTCCACTCAAACCAACTAAAGAAAACAAAATCAGGAGAAAATTCTCTTCACTTTCCACTATGATGAATAGTCAAAGGTTGCTTTAAATTAAATACATTTAATTATAATTCTAGCCAGAGTCACACTAAGTAAGACCTCGTGATGTCCCCCATGCAGGCATTTCCCCTAATCTGCAGCACAGAACGCTCTGCCGTCAGCACAAGCAGCCAAGTGGACACCACCCCAAGGACCAGGCTGCTGAGGGCACGGCAGCCTTTCCTTTGCATTTTATATTCTCCTCGGCGGCATCTCAGTGTCCTAAAGGTTGCAGCTTTCTCTTAGGTGGGGATTAAAATGAAAGGAAAAAAATAAAAGGAAGCCAACATCCATCCTTGAAGAAAAAGTAAATCCATTTCCCGATGAACCTCAGCTTCCAGACAAATGCAGATCAGTGTTCCCCAGTCTGAACATAGTCTTCTGTGACTTGGGAGAGTGTGCTCAAGTACTGCCAGCTCAGGGCAGCCAAGAGCATGACAAATGACAGGTAGATGGGGGAGTAGTGGCTTCGGGAGATCAACTGACAGTTGGGAAGATTCTGCGTCCTGATGGTGGAGATGATCTGCCTTGTTTTACTAGAAGACGGGTCAGAGTCGGGGATCCTGTGATAAATCTGTTAGGGAGAGAAGAAAGACTGGCAGTGGCACTTCCTGTACACTCGGTTCTTTATAAACATTGTCTTTGGTGACATCTTAGAACAATTCTCAAAAGGTAGGTATTCTGTGCATATTTCACCAGTGAGGAGGAAACTGAGGCTCAGAGAAGTGAAAGGAACTGACCTGAAGCTACCCCAAGGAAGCCACCCGGTGAGGCAGGGATGTCAGCCCGGGCCTGACAACTACAAAGCACCCAGGAGGCACCAGTGTGCTCACTGCACTCCAGAGCTCCCAAGATCCTTGAGGGCACCCCCTAGGCCACACTGACCTTCACACCCCCAATAGCTTAGTGCCAGGCATGCAGCAGGTGTCCAAAAAATTAAGTCAGCAGTTTGTATGTGCTGGCACAGCAACATGGAGAGAAGGAAAGATACTGCAAAGATGGGGCAAAAGCAACTTAGGAAAGCAAGGTGGCCTGTGCTAAGGGCCACAGCTCAATGAAGGAAGAAGCATAGACACAGGGACTCCTACGAGCCACCCTGGAGTCCTTCCTGAAGCTCCACTGCCCTACCTGCCCAGCCTCCATCATGCACAGACTCCACATCTTCTCTCCATCCCAACCAATGCTGCTGAGGCCAGGTCCTCAGTGCCCGTGATCGGACTTCCCCCAACCACCAAGGTGAGTTCCTGCATCTAAGCTTGATGCTGAAAACCTTGACTGTCCTCCACACTGTCACTGAAGAGATCTAAAACCTCTGCGTGGCACTTCCAGGGCTCCCTGCCACCTGCAGTGTCCTGACCTTTGTAGCATGCAGCACACGGCAGTGCAAAGCTATGTGTGGCCTGGGCCCTGGGCACCCCCTCCACCGGCTCTCACCACCCCCACGTCTCAACTCCAGTGTTGCTTTTTAGAAAACCTTCCTGCACCTCCAGTATGGGCCGAGAGCCACCCTCATGGACAGACTCCTAGCTTTACCACTTACAAATAAATGGCTTAATTGCAGTAGTTCCCACCTATCTCATTCCCCACCCCCCTTTTTGTATGAGACAGAGTCTCACTTTGTCATCCTTGGTAGAGTGCCATGGCGTCATAGCTCACAGCAACCTCAAACTCTTGGGCTTAAGCGATTCTCTTGCTTCACCCTTCCAAGTAGCTGGGACTACAGGCACCCACCACAATGCCTGGCTATTTTTTTTGTTGTAGTTGTCATCGTTGTTTAGTTGGCTCAGGCCAGGTTCAAACCCACCAACCCCGGTGTATGTGGCCGGAGCCCTACCCACTGAGCTACGGGCACCAAGCCTCATTGCCCATTTTGTCCCTAGCCTAACCCTGCCTGTATCCAGCAGGCCCTTGATAAATGTTTACTGAATGAGGCTGGGCACAGTGGCTCACATCTATAATCCCATACTCTGAAAGGGTGAAGCTGGAGGATCCCTTGAGCTCAGAAGTTCGAGACCAGCCTGAGCAAGAACAAGAGCAAGACCCATCTCCACAATAAAAAACAAACAAATAAAAACAGAAAAATCAGCCGAGCATGGTAATCATGCCTATAATCCTAACTACTTGGGAGGCTGAGGTAGGATTGCTTTAGCCTGTGACTTTGAGGCTATAGTAAACTATGGTGAGGCCTCTGCCCTCTAGCCTGGGTGACAGGGTGAGACCCTATCTCAAAAAAAAAAAAAAAAAAAAAAAGTGCAAAACTAACACGTTCTCTGAACTATACATTGTGTAAAATATTTCTAATTTATATAAAATAGAGAAACAGTGCCTTAAATGATAGGGTTCTTTCTACTTTAGAAAGGTAACTGAACCCCTTGGAATAGGGGTTAATGGCACAGGCTCTGAAACTGAACAAACTAGGGTCCAAATTATGGTTCTACCCATGAGGTTGGGGCCTCAAGTTTCTCAGAGATTACTAGAACCCCCATACTCTGTCACACCAGGCACGTAGAAGCTCAAAAGAAGTGCTGGCCATATGGCAAACTGGACATACTCACTGACAGTAACTTTTTGGTCAATAGCTAAATACTTTCATCTAGTCATTAAGGGAATTTTAGAATTTTTCTTTTATTTTTTTGAGGCAGAGTCTCACTTTGTCACCCTTGGTAGAGTACTGTGGCCTCATAGCTCACAGCAACCTCCAACTCCTGGGCTTAAGTGATTCTCTTGCCTCAGACTCCCAAGTAGCAGGGACTACAGGTGCCCACCACAATACCCAGCTATTTTTAGAGACAAGGTCTCATTCTGGCTCAGGCTGGTTGAACTCGAGAGGTCAGGCAATCCACCCACGTTGGCCTCCCAGAATGCTAGGATTACAGATGTGAGTCACCACACCTAGTCTCTAGGATTTTTCTAAAGACTTGGGTCTTCTCTCAGACTTATATAGTTGCCTCTGGTAGAAATGGTGATGTCCACAAGGGGTTCTTGTCAGCACCATCCTGGGCCACCAGTCCCCAGATGACAGTAGCTTCCACCCCTGCCAGTTATAATAATCAAAGATGTTTCCAGACATTGCCCACTGTGCCCTGGGGGGAGAGGGCAAATCACTTCCATTTGGGAACCACTGCTCTAGGGCCTACAGACTGGAGACAGTTCTAGACTTCAAGTTTTTTTTTTGGCCAGGGCTGGATTTGAACCCACCACCTCCGGCATATGGGGCCAGTGTCCTATTCCTTTGAGCCACAGGCGCCTTACACTCCAAGTTTTTTTAACCTAGTCAAATATTACACCCTCCATAATTGGAGACCTAACTTGAGCAGGTATGTTTTGTTTTATAGGGTGGCTCTGGCATTTGAAATAAAATTTTCAGGAAAAAAATACAACTTTTCAGAAGTAATCGCAACAAGATGGCTTTCCTTTGCCTAAATTCCCTACTGTGGTTTCTCAATGGCGGCCTATGGTGCAAGGGAAAGTACTAGACTCAGAGTCAGGACACGCAGATTGGAATATGAGATCCACCCAGTCACGTGCTGCAACAGCACACACCAGCCTCAACATCACAGTCCTCATCCATGAATCAGAAGCTCAGCCGTACTCCAACATCATGCTCCAGCTCAAAAAATATGATTCTCAAAAGTCTGTCCTCTAGCCTTGCTTATCTCCTCTTACCAGAGACTGTTCTGGTATTATCCACTGTGCAGCTCTCAACAATTGGCTCAACTCCTGTGCTCACACTCTTTTCCTAGTAAAGGATACAGATTCCTGCCTCTTTAGGTCAGAGCACAGTGAGTTGTTAGGGTCATCTAATATCCAAACACCATATGTTTAAATAGTTACATGATTTAAATTTAAAAAGCAGCTACAAATTATCCAGGTAGTTAAATAAAAACCCACCTCTTCCATGTACTGGTATATTATAGCTTTCACAGCAGGCATATTGGTGGCATCCATCATCAGGGTCACTGCTTGTCCTTTTCGAATCTTCACCACCCCTTTGAATACCTGCTGATTATTGTAACAGGCAGCCAAAGTAGCAATGGCCATTACCTACAGATAACAAGAAGAGAGTCTTCAAGTATTCTATAGTTTACCCACAAAAGTTCCATTTTATCTGGAAAAAACAAACACAAGTAAATCCAACATTTTCCATGCTACAGCAATGGTTTATTAGATATAAAATACATACAACAGAACCTGTGCGAGGCGACCACCCAAGGACTATAAAAACTGGTTAGCATTTGGAGGTGGTCAACGTAAGGAACTAGACCAACTATACTGAGGCAGGGACACGTGCCGCAGGTCTGATCAACGTGAGGAGGTGTTCAATGTAGGGAGGCTCTACTGTATTTCAAAATACTATCTGAAAAGCATTTTTTATTTCAGTTTTTCTATTTTCCCTACAAAAACGTAATTCATTAAATATTTAAAAATAATGCTGGAGGAGGGACCAGAAGGAAAGTGATTTCCTAGACTCAAAGGTAAATTATTTCTAGGATGAATAGAAACCTAAGATGGGCATACAGATTTTATTTCAATCACCCTTCAAAACTGGTCACTAGGATAAGATCAAGCCAAGTTTCCAAATCAGTCAAATTTGATGATTTCCTTTACTTATTTAATATCCGAAATAACTGGTAAATATGATTAAAAAGAGTAAGCTCCTCATCTAGAAGGGGCTAGGTCCTCGGGATCAGGTTTTATTATCTTGAGTCTAGGAAAAGGACACCAATAATTGGGAGCCTAAGACTTTTATGACAACAGGTTCCACCTACATTTTACCCAGCATTCCCCACAAATCTAAGCCAAAGCTCTCAACTTAATTGTGGAGACAAGAATCTAACCAGTTTAGAATAGCTGCAGAAAGAAGAGTAAATCTAGAAGCAAAGTTCTGGAAAGGATCAGACTTTAGCTTGCAGTTGAGCTGAGTGTGATGGCTGGAAGGAAGGGGGTTCCCTGAAACCCCCAGCACAAGAAGATCAACTGGAGTCATTTCTTTATGAAGTCATATCCTTGGATACAGCAGAGCAAAAGCCCCCCTTATCCTTATCCCGTTTCTCATACCCTCCAATAAGAGTCCTGTGCCATACCTGTGGAATAGCACAGAAGTTAAACACACTCTGGTTTCTGAGTCTGGAGAGGTAAGTGATGACATCGGGGATGTGGTGTAGGGCATTGGTGATAAGTTCATTCAGGCACTGCACGGCCACGTCAATATTCTCTGGCTTAGCAAAATCCCCCAGCTTCTTGACATACCTGCCCCAAACCTAAGTAGAGAAGAATATTACAGAACAAGTCAATATGTGCAGAGAATTTACAAACAATATGAACAGATCTTTGTGGATAAAAACTATGATTTACAGTAAAGTCTCTCTTAGCTACTGACTCATTGTTCACCAAGCTCACGTCCATTTTAAGCTCTATCCAGTAGCTATTTATGACTTCAGTGAGGGCTCAATCAGAACTACCAGCGAGGGAGTGAGGTAAGTATTCAGGAAGTATCCCTTAGGGGACAATTAGTGCAGCAGGTACTAGGCAATACTTTGAGGACCTCACACTAAAGAGGTCTCCTGTTAGAGCACTGGTCTATGCCTGAAAAAACAGCCAGCTGTACACAAAGTCAGCTACAACAGAACTGCAGGTTAAATATTAAACAGCCTCAAAACGGCCAGGGCTCAAACTACTCATCCATTAATATGACATTCCTGACTGTGGTAAGATGCTGAACACATCTGGGGAAACGTGCTAAGTCGACATTCTGAGCACCTTACCTCCCTGAATCCTGATAAGATGAAAGTAAAATAACACCCTCAACTCCGACAGTGGGATTTGGTTTGAGGACTTTTAACAATACTACTAGAGGATTGCAAATAATTTACTTGGATTCTTAAGTAATTCTTTGTTTTGAGACAGTGTCATAATATCATGAATATCATGGCTCACAGCAATCTCAGATTCCTGGGATTGAGCAATCCTCAGACTCCTGAGTAGCTGGGACTATATGCACCCACCACACACACAGCTAGTTTTTCTATTTTTAGTAGAGACGGGGGTCTCATGCATGCTCAGGCTGATCTCGAACTCCTGAGCTTAAGCAATCCACCTGCCTCAGCTTTAGCATGCTAGGATTACAGGCGTGAGGCACTGCACCCGGCCTTTTCTTAGGTAATTCTTTTTTTTTTTTTTTGAGACAGAGCCTCAGCTTTCACCCTGGATAGAGTGCTGTGGCATCACAGCTCACAGCAACCTCCAATTCCTGGGCTCAAGCGAGTCTCCTGCCTCCGCCTCCCAAGTAGCTGGGACTACAGGCGC
This sequence comes from Perodicticus potto, assembly GCA_963574655.1. Taxonomy (NCBI): domain Eukaryota; kingdom Metazoa; phylum Chordata; class Mammalia; order Primates; family Lorisidae; genus Perodicticus; species Perodicticus potto. Next base: position 34 of record CAUYRH010092436.1, on the reverse strand, counting down.
CCGCCACAACGCCCGGCCATTTTTTGGTTGCAGC